>JBBMKF010441888.1:0-13553 GCA_037834155.1 Curcuma caesia
TCAAAATATTTTCATAGAACATTGTGATCAAAACTATATATCCTTAATGAGAGGCTTAATTACAAACTTAAAGAGCAATTAGAAAAGTTATTAATTTTTAACAAAAATTATAACCAAGCAACTTAATAGAAATTCGATTAAGTGCCAAAATAAGTATATTTGGTTGATAAAAAAGAAAAGTAACTTCTTTTGAGAAAGAATAGAAGCACTCTCATTCCTTGGTCTTTTCCCTCATTTTGGTTATCTGATTGATCCAAGCAAGCCAATATGCTAGGTGAGTCAAACAGTCTAGTCTAGTCAAATGGATCATTCAATCTAAGCAGACCATGCAAGTTGGATGATCTAAGGCATTTTCATCAAATATATAAAATTATTTTAGTATCACATTCAAATCAGATATATAACTTATTTTCTTCACGAATGAAGTCCACTTTGATTACTCTCTAAGTACAACTTTACTCATCCTAATAATCTAATTGTGAAAATAATTAATTAAGATGTGATTTAAAAGTTTAAAAGGATGATTTATTAATAAACTAGCTCTCATTTGTTTCCTTCGCATTTACATAAATATCAAGCATCTCGTTTAGAAAGATTATTGCTTTTATTGTGTCTTGAATAGAACAATTCATATGATCAATGTGCATGTGCTTTTCATTTCTCATTCTTAAACATGGTGAAAGAACTCAATACCTTTTGAGGTTGCTGTCTTTGGAAGTTAATCATGGCAAGGAGCTTAAGTATTGTCTTAGAGAGCAACTTCCAACCTTATGAAAGCTTGCTAGTTTGATTAATTTGTGGAAAACAGTGGCATGATACCAAACTATAACTAAATCTTCCCTTTTTTTAATTTCCTTTCTTTTTTGCATTGTGTTATTGATTAGATATCTAAATCACACGATTTAATTCACTTTTAAAAAAAACATATACATAATGGAAAACCTGTTGTTATACTTATTTCTCATGTATATCTTCAATGCCTTTCTCATGTAAGAATGAAGTATTTGCTTTAGATGTCTTAAACATAATTTATGTATATTTAAAGGCTGATCTCCAAAATATTCATATGAGATTCAAATTTTGATCCTTTTATTTGTTCTTCTAAGTATTTTACCACTATATCATATTTATGGATTGAAATTTATTTAAACGAATGGATGCAAAGTGGTTAGTTGTTTTATATTAGTTAATCTTTTTTTTAAACCCAAAAAGAAGATAAGTTCAAGTAATATTTTAACTCCATTGCTACTAATTTATCACACACACTCGGTTTTTTTTCTTGACAAAAATTAAAAAAACGACTTTTATTATTTGCTCATTAAAATGATACTCCTTTTAAAAAAATTATCAAAACAACACTCTAGTATTTTTTTTATTTTAGTATTATTATAGCAATTAGTCAATTATAATAAAGTTTTTATTAATTTAGATTAAGTTTAAATAATTTTAATTGAATTGATAAAGATTATTTTAATATAATAATATCCATATATAATGATTGTGATTAATTTTTTTTTAAAAAAAATAGTATGTAGATTTAAAGGTATATTAGTTGGTATGTGCTGAAATAAAAGTATTATTAGAGGAGAAATATGTTTTGAATTTTTTAAAATATATATTCATTTAATTTTTAAATAATGTTATACTTTTTTGTAATTTTGCTAATGATTAACGAATGTGTTAAAATTCTTATTACTCGTCTAATTTTAAAAGATTTTGTGAAAGTTGAGGCGGTTATTGTTCATATTTTCCCCCTTTTTTATATTTTTTATTTCCTTTGGCCCCTTTGCTGAGACCGTAACGAGGGCAGGGGTGCGAATTCCGGCCGGAAGACCGCGTTGTTTGTACGCACCGGCGAAGGAGCATGGAAAAGGAAGAGGCGGCGAGGATCGGATCCGCCGCTGGAGGCGATGAAGACGCCCCCGCGTCCGCCATCGACAGGCAGCAGGTTCCTCACGCTACTCTTTTGAAAGTTGCCTCTCATTGCAGAACCTCTCGGACTTGAATTTCTTGTAGATATTACCGATAAGACTTCTTTCATGATCCTGCCTAGTCCATTACTCTTTTCCTTTTCCCTAATTTTCTCTATAGTCTAGGTGTTAGCAATGCCCTTGTATGTATCTGTTCATGCCCTAACTTTTTCACTTGATGCCCTTTTTTCATCCTGAACTTATCCCTTCTCGATGGATTTGTTATTACATGAGTAGTTTGGTACTTGGAGGGGCAATTGTACTTGAAATTATTTGGTTCTATGGCTTGCCCATTTAGGGAAGAATGAGGGAAGTGCTTGGAGTTTAGGCTATTTAGTATTGCGTTTTTTCGTACTTTTTATTCTATGTCAAGTTTAATCAGTGTCAAGTATTTTGCTTCTTCATTCAGCGAAGATAAAAGTATAGTTAGTGTAGGCATAAATGGGCACCCTTCCAAACTTAATATGGTATGCGAGCACGAGGTCCTATATTCAAATAATACTAAATGACAATGAGAGGGGGAAAAACCTTCAATTAAACTAACCTATATCTTGGGGCTTTTGTTTTAGGAAAGTAATTGACTATTATTTTTCATGGTTGCTCAAAATTTTCTTATTTTCAAAAGATGTCTTTGCTTCTGATTGATTGAACTTCTTAATTCTTTTTTGTTCCCATTCATAAGAAAAACTTCTACCAGTTGATAAAATTGAAAATAATATTATTTGGGAGAAATTACGAGCAGAGACAAAATAAGAGAATAGTTTAAGGTGGGTATAATCATTTTCGAAGATTATCAATAGGCTAGTTAAACAAATCGAGTTGCTTGGAGTCAAATTTCTGGGGGGTAGAGGGAGCCCAAAGAAAATTATACATTGTGTAAATAGAAGTAACGTAATTTATAGAATGCAATAGTGAATCTAGTCTATACATAGAGTGCAATAATGCATTCATTTGCTGGTAGGATCCATGTAATTGACCACAATAGTTGAGAATCATGATTTGTTATTGTTGGTCAAGAATTCTAAAATGCCAATTTGTTTTCAGTTTGGTGCGGACCTTTTGTGTTGGCTGTGAAATGATGCAATTGTTATTGTCTTGGTCCATGAATGATATGACCTATGTGCTTCCCTCTTCTTCAAATATATTTTTTGGCTTACTAAAATTATTCAATCTTACCATCATCAATAGTCCATAATGGTGACTAACATAATTTTATAGATTCTCCTTGCATCACATAACTGCAGATGGGATTTTTACTAGACAGAAGATCACAGTCTTTATTCTTTTAGTGGTTAAAGAGCTTAAAAATTGTCAGTGACATTAAATGACTTGGAGAATGGGAGCTATTCATGATATGATTTGACTTATTTGTTTATTGATTGCCTTAATAAAGATTTTGGAGAGGAGCCGTGGGCTTGAAATGCTTGTCTTGACTTTGAGAAAGGTGGAAATTGGGAGTAATTTCGAATTTAGTTATTTTCATGGTTATGCTTTTTGGATTTTATGATATTCTAAAACTAATGAGCAAGCTTTTGTCTTGAATAAGAATCTCTTTTGAATTAGCATTTAGTTGTTTTCATGGATATGTTTCCTAGATTTTATGATATCTTAAAACCAATGAGCAAAATTTTGTCTTGAATAAGAATCTTTGTGTGGATCTCATGATGGATATATAGGACCGTCTATAACTGACTAGAGGGGGTGAATTGGTGACATCAAATTCTTGCACACAATAAACTTAAACACAAGTTACAATCTATAATGATAGTCAAAGCCAATAAAACTATGTGCTTGAAGGCCAAAGATTAAACAAATAATGCTAAAACATGAAATGTAGTGTGGTTTAGAGCTCTGCCCCTATTCCATGACCTACAACGTATCTTGTGTGTTTCTCCTGCAAATTCATTGATCCACCACTTAATACGAGATAATATGGGGTAAGTCTCTACAAATCGAGATTCACAACTTTTGAGGAGACAACTTGACCTAGAAATGGGGATTTTACAAGCTCTTTCTGAGCTTAGCCTATTCAAGAATTTACTCACAAACAGATTAAAACTCACCTCTTGCTAAAGATGAAAATGAAAGATTGGAGAAGAGGCAAATTACCAAAAACTTGAGATAAAGCCTTCAACCTTCATTGGATTTCTTTGGCAACTTTATTTTTGAGCATAAGAGTTTTAGAGATATTTTCATGTGTTCTTAGCACCCAAAATCTCTCCAAGAGCTTATATATTACAATGCTCACTTAGAGACCTGATCTTGGCACCTTCAGTCTACTAGAATAACAATCTCGTCAACTGGACAACTCTAATATTAATGTTGAATTCTAACACGTATATCTTTAGTCTACTAGAAACCTTTCTAGTTGATTGAAACTCAAACAAGAAGATTTTGTTGCTCAGTGTCTTCATCCAATCTATTGGAATTCATTGGAATTCCTTGTTACAATCGATTGGAATGGTTGGACAATCCTCCTTACCCACATAAATCGTAGTAAGCTTTTATCCGAGACTTGAGTCAGTCAACAAAGATGACTTGAGTACCTTCCAAATTTGAAAGGATTCAACAATCAAACTCTAGATAGCTCACTCACTACTTAGGCAATCATACATCCATATATTTTGCATGCCTAAAAATAAAAATTACATTATTGTAACCACATAACAGGATTCATGTCTTCAGTACTCTGAGCATCTCCTCGATCTTGGTCTCTTGTCCTCAAGTCCATCAAGCATTTCCTCAACCCAAGCTCTCCACCCTCAAGTATTATGAGCATCCCTTCGACCTAGACCTCTTGCCATTAAATCCATGCTCTACCTTGATATGGACTTCCTGTCCTCGAATACTCCAAGCACCACTCGACAAGGCTCCCTGCTCATGAGTCCATATCCATGCAATTTGAGCTTCCGGTCCTCAAGTTCATCTCTACGCAATGTGGGCCTCCTGCTCTTGAGTCCATCTCCACATGATTTGAGCCTTCTGCCTCAAATCCATCTTTACTCAAATTGGGCCTCTTGCCCTTGAGTCCATCTCTAGTTGATTTGGTCTACTTGCTTTCAAGTCCATCTCCACTCGATTCGGGTTTACTTGTCCTCGAGCTCCAATGTCATTCAGGCACGACTAATCTACACACTCAATATAACATCAAATATTTACGTAACTTAAGTTGTGTTGTCAACATATTAAAACCCCATGGTTAAACTCAACCACAAGGGCAACATCATTTCCCCAATTAGGGTATTGTGCCTATTGTTTCAAATGGTATATAATTTCTTCTGTATTTTTTAGTTGCTTGTTATCAGGATCATTTAGTGTCTAATAGTCTGTCTTTTTTGGAGTTTGCTGACTATTCTAGCCTTGATATTGTGTTTAGCAATTGGTGAGTACCTTATAGTTTTCTGTATCCAGGTGGATGCTGCTGTTCTTCATTACCAGAATCAAAGGCTTGTCCAGCAGTTGGAGGCCCAAAAGGCTGACATGCACACACTAGAAGGAAAGTTTAAAGAGTTGAGGGAGAAACAAAGTTCTTACAACAAATCTTTGATGACACTACACAAGATGTGGAATCAGGTTATCTTATGACTATTTTACTTCATCTTCTTTCCTTTCCTGTTGCTGATTTCATATGTTTGCTTTCTTCTCTTCTTAAAATCATAGCTAGTTGAGGATTTAATTCTTCTTTGTATTCGAGCTGGTGGTGACCTGCATTCCATGCAAATGCTGGACTATGAAGATCACTCCAAAGGTTATCTATGGATCTTTATGTTTTTATTTTATCTTAATAGTTATTCTTGTGCTGGGCTTTTGAAGTTGAAAATTGTCTCCGGTTTGTTGATTTCTCTTTCACTAGATGCCCTTGAATCATGTTCTCCAGAGGAGGTTTTTCTTTTCAGGCTTACGAGATTAAACCCTACAGAAAAAAATTTTGAGAATTTATTTGCAAATGTTGTTCAAGAAGCACTTGCGTCACGCCGTTCAGCCACTATCAATCTGATGAAATATGTTTTGGATATGATTACTTCACGGCGAGCCAAAAATGAATGCTTAGTTTTTGCCTTACAAGGGAATTTATCCTCGGAAGGTTACAATAACACACTACTCTTACTTTCATGCTTATATTTTGCTTGTTGCTAGAGGTTCAATCTATTCCTTTCTCTACTATAATGATCTGCAGATGCTGTTTCTCAACTTCAGAAGTTTGATGAATCCTTGAGAGAGGTTGTTAATAACATGCACCAAGCTGCTGATGTTCTCTCTCAGAAACACAAACAGATTACAGAAGAAATAAACATTTGCAAAATCAACTTTTCAACTACAGAATCCGAGATTAAACGCATTTCAGGTACTGAATCATTTTTTCTCGTAGATGCTACGAATCTGTTTTTTTCACACTACTGTTACATCATGAATGGTGATGAAGGTGCTTGATTGAAGTGGCATAAAGGAGTAGACGGTGTTAAGTGTGATACTAAGGAATGAGGATGTTGAGGTGGATACAGAATGTTAAGACAAGGATGACTAGTAATGCTTACCAGAAATGATCAATGTTCACTGGAGGTGGAAAAGTATAGTATCAAAATGTGCACCAAGGTTTACTAGAGTGTTACAATTTATTGTTGGGTAATGGATATGGTTAAATATTATGGTAAAACTAACTCAATGTGCCATTATGGTGAATCATGGGATTTATAGGAAGACCTTAAGATGGAAAAAGTGCTTGAGGAACCAAAAACTAGTACAGTTCAGGGTTGTTTGTTTTCTACTGGTGTTGATTATGTGTCATGTTCTTTTGAATGAAGAAATAAGAATAAATTTAGAGATTATTTCTATACTAACTAAACTGACAGACTTCACTGACACAATATTTACTAATGGAATGTGTTGAAATTAAGAATGCTAATGTGGATACCTTATGGGATCATTACTGACAAGAAAATAGCATATTGTTTTGAAGTGTGGATGCATAGCGCCAATTAAATGAGATTTTCATTTTACCCTGTGTACACCTGTTTGCACTACAGTTGATAACAAGTTTGAAGCTAGCCAGTATGGACATACCTGGGATTTAAGTTAATTTTTAGACTGAATAGAGATTGTAAAATCACAATCTTGCAATTATACAAGAGTGAACAAGATATTTATGCTTCCTTCAGTTGCTTTTGTTCATATTTAGTATCTTTATTTTAAAGCTAAAATAAATTTCCATCATTTATGTAGGTGAATTAGAGGAGAGCATGGCAGAGCTCGAGGAAACGCGACGCAAGTTGGCAATTATGCAAATGCATATTCACGGAGCATCTACGACACATGCTTTAATTGCAAATGGAAGTAGTTCGCCAGATAAATGTGTAGGTAGAACCATGGGATTGAAGGATTTGAAAGAGTCAATCGAGGAGGCTAAGGTATAATTAAGGCACACATGGTAACTTGAGATTGGGTCTTTAGGAATCATCCTTTATTCATTCTCATGTGATTGTGTCACTCTTTTTTATTTCCTAAAATATGGCAGACATTGGCTGCTAGCCGTCTTTTGGAGCTTCAGGAAGCCCAGGAAGATTTCTTGATTGTTTCAAAGCAATTGGAAGATCTTCAAGTTATATTCTTGTTTTCACTACAATTTGTCCTTGTGCTCTTAGATAACTCTTTTTGTTTCCTTAATTGCACATTCTTTCAACTGTGTTAATGCAGAGCCAATTGAAGGATGAGAATTATGTTATCTCATCAAAACAGTACTCTCTGATAAATGATCAACTTCAGCATCTGAATGCAGAACTTGCTCGGTACAAGAGTCTGATTGAATCCTTACAGGTAATTTTAGATTTGGTAGTAATTTCTACAATTTATTAATGATTCTCTCTTACAAGTAAATCTATATTCAGGCTGATAGGACCAACTACTTGCTAAGAGAGAATGAATTAAATGTTAAAGCAGATTCAGCTGATTCTATTAAGGTTTCTATTAGAAATCATGAGGCAAAAATTGCAGAATTCGAGATTCAGATTCAGAATTTTATTGCCGAAAAAAATAATCTTGAAAGTAAACTTGAAGAAGCTGAGCAGGATTTAGGTGGGCTTTCCCATATTCTTCAATAGTGTGGATCCCTTTCAAACAATCTATACTTAGTGTTTTATTTCAACAGGTAGGAAAGATATCAAGGATGAAATTCATGTCATGGCTTCCGCTTTGACTAAGGAAATGGAAATGATGGAAAGCCAGTTAAATAGGTCAAAAGAAGCAGCTTCTGAAGCACTTGCATTGCGTGAAGAAGCTGAGTCATTGAGGTCCCTGCTCAATAGGAAGGTCTTGATCTTCGAGCCTTTTTTTTCTGTATACCAATATGCTATTTCTGGTAGTCAATGATCTTCCATACAACAGCATGCTTTTCACAAATGGCATCCTTGTTTTGAGTAGTTATTCTACATATACAGAGAAAAAAAAAAGGTAGGGAGGCATTGGCTCTGTGGTACATGTTCTTTTCTTCATGAATTGAGCATAGAAGCAGCATGCACGTGCAAGTTTAATTTTTAACAAATGGACCTCTCCTATACCTTGCATTTCCTGGAGACTTGTGCACCAAGCTGCTCTTTCATCTAGATATCATTGAAGCTTTATTAGTCAGTAATACCATTGAGAACCAACCCACCCTTTATGTTTGTAAATTTGCTTGGAATGGTGGATTTTGTATGGTTTGAATCATTCGTGGTCATCAAGTTCAGAATCTTTTTTGTGTTTAGTTGTATGTCTTCCTAGATTTTATCATATAGCAATGTTCTATTATTGACTTATTGAGTCTCAATTTTTCTAGATTCTTGAACACAAAACTCTGTCTGATAAATATGCCAAAGAAATGGTTGAGAGAAAATTGCTTAAAGAACTGGTATGCCTCCCAGTACATGATTAAGGATGCTTATAATTGATTAACTCCAGCTATGATTTATCAATTTTGCTTGAAACATACTTCAGGTTGAGAATTTGGAAAAAGAAAAACAGGAGTTGCAAATCATTTTAGATATGCACGGAAAAGAATATCATGACACTCGGTATGTATTTGCAGAGTGAGAAAAATGATTTCTTCATATTACATTTCTCCTTGTTCATTGTCCAGTATGTAAATGTGCATCTATGCCTCTTCTTGGTTAAGTCTAAGAACATGTCCTTTTAAAAGTTAACACATTTTTTCTTAGGGAAATCAATATTTTGTTTTAGGACTAATAATTTTTCTTCTTGATCTTCATTCATACTGGTGATATCTAATGGAAAAAGAAAGTGTACCTTTCAAGATTTACTGTTGTATCATAGTAGAGTGGGTTAGCATGGATCTGTGTCTACCAACATGGTTTCTGTGGTAAGTGGCAACTGATTTTATGTCTGCATTTCCTTTGCATGGCCTCATTCTGATATCATGATTGTATGGTACACGCTAACTGGTTTCTGTGGTAAGTGGTAACTGATTTTATGTCTGCATTTCCTTGGCGTGGCCTCATCATGGTTGTATGGTACACGCTAACTGGGATTTAGCCTTATACATGTTATGACTACAGCTCTAGTATTTTTTTTTAAGGATCTTCTACCCAACCCATTAAATGAGTTGAGCAACCATTAACTGCATTTAATAAACTAAAGTATATAACCTTTGCTCATGCCAATGATTTAGCCTTATACATGTTATGATTATAGCGCTAGTATTTTTCTTTTAAGGATCTTCTACCCAACCCATTCAATGAGTTGGGCAACCATTAACTGCATTTAATAAACTAAAGTATAGAACCTTTGCTCATGCCAATGATATCAAATGCTGTAAAAAAAAATTGCATCTTTCCAGATTACTCTTGTACCATAGTTTGGGTTAGCATAGGTCTGTACCTACCGATATGGTTTCTGTGGTAGCTGACACTGTCTACATTTCCATGGCATGGTCTCATTCTGACATCATGTTAGGAGTATATTGTTAGGTTGTATTATCATAGTGAACCTGAATGATATGGGTAGTATCTTTAGTATTCTAAATTATCTAGTCTTGGTATGGTATTCTTTATGTAGATTTAATTATCAAATTTTGGTTTTACATTTGAAACTCTGATTTTGCACAGGACAATATCCGAAATCAAGGAATCAGAACAAAGAGCTCGTGTACAAGCTGATCTCTTAAAAGCTACCTTAGCTGAGAACAGCCTTGAGTTACGAGTGAAAGCAGCAAATGATGCTGAGGCAACTTACAATCAAAGACATTCTGTTGCAGAAGCTGAAACACCAGAACTAAGGGCCAGATTAGATGCCGCTAAGAGGTTTGATAGTTGTCATGGTCCAACTAAATCTTGTCTGCTGTTATTCACCAATACAGTTCTGAAATATGATCATTGTTATATTCAGCTTTTACTATGCTGCAAAGTTTTCCTGAAGTTTGATTTTCTAAGTTTCTGAATATGAATATAATGTGAAATATTCTCTACGCCAACAGTTTGTTTATGAAGAACAACTAACTTCTGATGTAGCATATTGTTGTTAAATAATGATGTGTTTTACTTTACAGATTTTTTTTAAAAAAAAAGATAAAGAAATGTGTTCTTTTATGTAATTTTTCATGGTTCTTGAATAGCATATTTGTTTGTCGGATAGATTCCATTACCTTTGAGTCGATACACTAAAATGTGAATATTGCAGTCGTTTGACTTGTATTTTTTGTCCAGAGACGTCTTAGAGCTTCAAGAGACCATAAGAATAAAAGAAGCTGAAGGCGAGGCTTATATTTCTGAAATAGAGGTCATGCAATCCTCATGGTTTGTAAAATTTGCTCTTTAATTTGTTTATGTGTGTATACTAAACATTCTTCGTTTTCTACTATTTTCCTAATAGACAATTGGCCAAGCATATGAAGACATGCAAACACAGAACCAGCATTTGCTTCAACTAGTGGCTGATAGAGATGCCTACAATATCAAGGTTTTTCCACTGTTATATAGAGTTTTTCTATTGCAAAAAGTTGTCGATATGCATTAAACTTTTTTTTATTATTCAATGCTGTGACTTCTCAAATATCAAAAAAGGCCTTTCGTTATTATCAGAGTTATAAATGTTGTCTGGTATGCATTACACAACATTAACTATTAGTACTCTAAAGCAGCATAAGCATACAAAATTCACTTACAGATTAGATTGTCTTCTGGTTTTTTATCATATGTAGATTAAGGTGGTTATGCTGTGTGCATGTGATTTTTAGTCTCTAGTAAGAAACAGTGGCTAACCAATACCATTTTAGCAGTTGGAAGATTTGTTGTTCTATCCCCAACAAGTAGAAATTTGGTATCTTTATATGACTCTTTTTATATATGCCAGCTAGTTTCAGATAGTGTGAAGATGAAGCAAACCCATAGTTCACTTCTTTCTGAAAAGCAAACTATATCAAAGCAACTGCAACAAGTAAACAGCTCGTTAGAGTTCTTGAAGACAAAAGTAACTAATGGTGAAGAACAGGTGCTCTTTTTATTTCAATGATTTTTCCTCTATGGCTCCGTTATGTAATATCCTTTGAAATTACTTACAGTTGAGAACTTGAATCTGCTGCTCTGATGATTTCCTTTATTGGTTAGTCCCGAATTGCAGACAGCTAGTCCCGAATTGCAATAAGAAATTGAGATCCAGAGGCAGCAGGAAAAGAAATGCTTTGCCAGGATGAAAGAGTTGGCTTACATTTGCCAAGAGATAAAAAATCCTTATACTTGGTTGGAGCGACAAGTTGGTAAACCACATCTCGTTATATTTTTTGCATTTTAGATACAATTTATTGACTTGATAATCAGCATGGGAGTTTTTAATTGTCAATAATCTGTTATGTGAACTTCAAAATTCTTTGGTTTAGTTTTGAAGACATCTAACAATTTTCTCAGCATGTAGTCTTTAACACTAACACATATTGATCTATTATATGACCTAAAGAACAAGATTAATCATGATTTTCAGTTGTTTCTGTAGGTTTTCCTAAGAGATTGGGACAAGACTTTTTGTTTGAAATACCTTGATGAATTCCAAGATATCCACTTTTTCGGTGACAAAACCCACAAGGTAGTTTTTCTTCTATTTCCCAAGAGGTTTCTTTTTTGGTTTTTCCCCTTGACAACTCATATTTAGTAATAACAACACTTCAGTTTTGCTTCTTACACAATGTTTAATACTATTTCAGCATCTTGATATTCCTGTCAGCTTGTTAATCAAATTAACATTTTATTATTCCATTGCAGGCTTCGAACTTCCATATAATTATCGGGGAGCTTGTTTGCCATAGTTCTTGGAATAATGTTTGTATTGTGAAACTTTGTGTTAAACTTTGTATTTGTTGTGATGTGATAAACATTGTGTTAAACTTTGAGATGTGATAAATTTATGTGATAAAATTTGTGTTAAACTTTGTGTTTGTTGTGTGTGAATATGTTATTGAATGTTATTTTGTGATGTGTATGTATTAGGCTTTATTGTGATATGCATGTATTACAAGATATAAGGGAAAAAAAAGAGAAACGGGAGCAGAAAATCTGCTAGTTAGCCACGGAAACATAGCAAATATGCTAGTTAGCGACAAATTTGGTTAAATTCGTCGCTAACCTTCGAGATTCTCCAGTGACCTATTTCGAGATGTTAGCGACGATATTATAAAAATTCGTCGCTAACGTTAGCAACGAATTTTCATGGATTAGCGACGATTTTTATTTCGTCGCTAATGTTAGCGACGAATTGTCAAAATTTCGTCGCTAATGTTAATTTGCGACAAGCTTATAGCGACAAAAATAGCGACGATATATTTTCGTCGCTAAGATATGTTAGCGACGAAATTATTAGGTTAGCGACGAAAATATTTCGTCGCTAAATTCCTGAATTCTTGTAGTGTTCCTTAATCCAACTTCATAAAAATTTTATATTGGTCATTGGATAAATTTGAAAATTTCTTATATTGAAACCACTAATAATCGATTTTTATGATCAATCCACCGTTGTAGTAGAGTGTAGTAGAGTGTTATGTTCTATTTGAGTATTCGAACTATTTTAATAAAAGGTAAAATTCGTTATCCTAGCGGTCACACACGATCGGTCTCATTATCAACTATAAAAAAAGTAAATCAAAAAATTACAGTTGATCATGATGAAAGAAAATATTATCTCAGCTTCATCAAAATTTGATTCTAATATACTTTAAGGTATTCAAACCATCTTCTACAAAAAAGACTATTTGGAAAAAGGTAAATCGAGAAATTGTAATTATCGCGATGTAGAAGGGTAAATCTAAGCTATTCGAACCATAGACTATAATATAATCGTTCTTTTAGGTGACCCTCTGATTTATATAGATAATCATATTTCATATTATTTGTTATACTTTTTTTATTATATAGAAATATATACGTTCGAGTCGAATCTGCCATGAAAAATTCATATAGTGCTGGCTTGGTGTGATGCTGGTCAATTAAAGCTGCATCATTTGAAATGTTGTGGTCTTTCATTTTGTTTGCTAATGGCGAAAATGCCTCTTTCGTGGCTTTATATTGAGGTGCAGGCCAGAACAGAGGAGCAAGGACAGAAGGGAGAAGCGTG
>JBBMKF010442322.1:0-13544 GCA_037834155.1 Curcuma caesia
TCAAGTGGTTGCCCAGGAAGAAGATCGTTTTGCACCAAATCAATAAAATTCATTTGTAGTTACGTTGTTGGGCTTTAGAAATCCTATCGATCTGCTAATGAATATGACATCAGGAGGTCACGGCTTAATCATCTTCCTTGTTGGTAGCCTCAATCGGTCTTCTTCAAAATCCAAAAGAGAGGTTGATAGCCTCAATTTCTTCTCATCACAGTTCAAAAGGAAATATAGTTGTATCGGAAGATATAAACTAATCATATTGCAAGATGCTCCTGCATCAGGAACATACGCAAACGGACAAATGCTAAAAAAACTTTCAAATATTAGCGACTGAAATTCAAATTTCGCTAATGTTAGCGACGAAATTAAACATCCGTCGCTAGATTAAAGACGGAACAATGCATTCTGTTCACGGTCTTACTGACGGATTTAAACATCTGTCACTAACGTTAATGATGGATTTAAATTAGCGGTGGATATTAAATATTTCGACGCTAATTAACGATGGAAATTTAAATATGTCACTAAATGTTATCAACGATTGATCTTTTAGAGATGAGAAAAATCAATTACTAATCGATCATTAACCGTCGTTAGCAATCAATTAGCGATAGAATATTTTGTTGCTAAAGTTGAATATTCTTATAGTGCTAGTTGAAAATCTAACAATTGATTTTTTTTCATATCTAGGCATTATGATGCACATGATTAAAAAGTAGTTCCTATTAATGTGGCAATCTTTATATGGATTCTATTATAGGTAATCTTTATCATGTATTATAATAAATTATTTTTACTATTCGAGTTCATTATCCGAAGATTATATTATAATAATTTTACAGTTTAATTCTACAGTTGCGTCACGGATGCACATGATTAAAAAGAAGAGAAAAAAAAACTCCTACATTATTGCCAGTGATTCCGCGTGGCAATCAGGCTGTCCACGACTTATTCTAGGAAAGTTCGTTGGATAAATCTTCCAATCTCTTGGATTAGTCAGCTGGCAACAGCTCGGACTCCGTTAAAAATTACCGCGACGAAACAAGCAGTTACTTTCCTCCCTCTATATATACACAAATTAACGTACCCATTCTTCAACGTACCAAATCAGTACAGAGACCGATAAAGAGAGACAGATCCATGAAAGCTACGCTCTTCGTCGCCGTCGCCTCGACGGCCATCACGTCCGCCGCCTCCTACTCTTTTACTTTGCTTCAGCGAGCAGATGGGCAACCCCGACACGGACGAGATGACGAGCAGCAGGGGCGATCGCTGGCGAACGCATTCGCTCATCCCCGATTCGACGGGCTCCGCTTCGTCGAGACGCTGATCACAGGTCACCGCTGACCACCAAACCGATCTCCGGCGATCATCCTCCGTTTGTTTTTTGTTTTTGAAACCAATTATTGTGCAGCGTCATTTAATAAATTAGGAATTACGAATTATATAGGAGGAAAAGTTGGGTTTGTTTTAAGTTTTATAATAAGGATGCGTGTTCCATGAGGGGAAAACTAAGTCGATGGCATCGAGATTCATAGAAAAGATATCCTGTATTTAGGGGAAAACTAAGTTTAATTAATTTGACACGTTTGTTAATCTTTTTTTGTGTTTTCTGTTGTGAAAATTGATTACATTATTTTGTGGGTGATGTAACCTTCCAACATACGCAGTTGACTTACTCAAGTGGCCTACAAATTACATCTCATCCTAACCATAGGGAAAGTTTTAATTTAATCTAGTTCAGTCGGAGGGCAATAAATCCAATAGTGAATAAAGCTATCCCTTATTGCTCACTGAATGGTTTATTCACTCGAAGCAAATATGTTTTTTAAATTTAATTAGATATTGAAATTTTTATGGATCTAATTAATCTCTATCTAATTCATCTATCGAATAACTATATGCTTCTTTTTGTTGTTCATTGAATTGATTATTAGTAGTAGTACTTGTTCGGTAGACGGTGTAGAAGGACATGTTTGGTATTTTTATAAATTAAGGGGTTAAAGTGGTAAGAGTTCAAGGGAAGAGACAGAGAGTAAGTCTGTTTGTTTATTTGGATTCACACATGCCATGCCAGAGGGGAGAAACCAATTCCAATTGTACTTCTCCTCTTGGTCAAACACCATCGCAACAATACTATCCCTCTTTAAGGTAAGTATGTTGGTGCGAAAGCATAGAAAGAACAATTATATTACGTCATCAGCATTTATATACTATGTTATGAGTTAGTCTACCCTGATCAAAAAAGTTAAGATCTTATTATGTCATCAGCAATTTATCATACTATATTATGAGTTAGTCTACCCTGATCAAAAAAAAGTTAAGATCTGATCCAATTGGTTGCAATCTATCCGATGCAAAATTCAATCCCACAATCGACTAACTCAATTCAGTGCTCAACCCCTCAGTTAGTTCGGCTCAACACCTAACTTAGTCCCACACTCAAGCTCCACACTCGAGCCCCCTACTCTAGCTCGGTGGTCGAGCTCCGACTCAGCTCCCTAATCAACCACCTCTATGGCTGATTCGACACCTAATTAACTGACCCTGCAACCCACTCGATCAGGCGACCGCCCAAGATCTCCGCCTAGCTCCATGTTTGAGCTTCGAGCTTTGGACTCAGTGCCCGACTCCGCAATCCACCTAGCTCCGTGTCCGAGCTTCAAGCTCCGGACTCAATGCCCAACTAATTCGAATGACTCCATATAGCAACCTCGCTTTCTTGTGGGCAGAGGTACGTGGACAAAGATACCCTATTCTCCATCTCCTACATTTCTTCTTCTCCATCCTTCATTGGAGAGTTGACTTTAGGGTCAGAGCGGTTGACCTAGGGCACTCACAATTGAGCTCGATCTTCGTTCAATTTGAGTCCTACAATCGATTAAATTCAATTAATGCAAGATTAGCCATTAAATCACAGAAATTATAATCAACCATCCAATTATGCAACATATCACAAATATAATCAAATCGATTCATTAGGCAATTTATTTCCATGCAAGAACTCAAAAATGAATTAATAAAGTTCATACAAACCCTAACTCATCAGACACCCCTTAGCCTCCATTCCCACCCTCCTTCTCTTTGTAGATTGATAGGAGCATCATCGTCTCTCATCAACTTATGGGCCCTGCATGACTCCGTCAACATAAAAGTCTGATGTTTAGTGGCTCATTTGGAGGTGATCTCAAGCACGAACATAATTGCGGTCGTTTGTGGGAACACTGAGTTAAGAACCTGAACTAAGACATTCTGATGGAAGACCCTGGAAGATCAGCTATCATCACCATGACTCACGACAAATTCAGCAAAATTGTGGCCATTGTCGTCCAAGCAGCTTTACAAAACTAGCCTGGAGCTCTTGCGCCACCCTCAAGGACACCACACGTGTCGGCCATAGTGCCTCAGATCTCTACTCGAAGGCAGTACCCACCGGTGGAGGTACCACAAGCTTGCACTGCGACACCCATCCGGAGAGCAGAAGGATACGATGTGTCAATGGAGTCTACGGCTGGCGGAATGCCTCCTAGAGATCCGGCTATGGGACCTTGATTGGGAGAGACAAGTGAACTAGAGGGCACGGCTTTCGTTTGGCATGTCCTGGAAGAGGAACTGCTTTATCATTTCTAAACCCCCCAGCTTGCCGACTACACAGGAGCTACTGACCCAAATAAACCATATCAGAAAATTTGAGAACGCGTCCTTATTACATCAATATACCGACAGCATCAAGTGTTATTTTTCCTTACCACGCTAGTCGGCTCAGCTCAACGGTGGTTTAGTTAACTCCCTGCTGCTTCCATTCGGACCTTCACGAACTTCAAGGCCTCTTTCTTGTAACACTTTACCACCAGTAGGGCGTCTCGTAAGAGTCCCATGGATCTATTTGTCATTAAACAGAAGCCTCAGGAAAGCACTGGCATGACTCCATTTTATCTAGTCTCTGGGGGAGAAACTATTGTCCCTGTTGAAGTAAGAGTTGAGTCTGATTGTAGAAGCCTTTATGATCATGATAATGGCGATAAGTGACTCATGGAGCTCGACTTGGTCAGGGAGACCCAGGATAAAGCGACTACCCGCCTGGAGGCATACCGATAGAGGATGTGTCATACTTACAATAGGAGAGTCATCCCCCAAACCTTCCAAGTCAATGACCTTATTTGGAGAAAAGTGAAGCCAGTCAGGGATGTAGGTAAGTTGGAGCCACCTTGGGGAGGTTCTTACCTAGTTATTCAAAAGACAAGCTCGAGTGCTTACTACCTAGTAGATCTCGAAGGCAAAAGACTAACTCGACCTTAAAATGCTGCTCAACTAAGGTTGTATCGAGTTTAATATGTCAACAGCCAGCCCGTAGAACTCTGAGTGTGCTAGATCAGCCCCCTATGTATACTCTATTGTAGTCCTTTATTTACTTCAATAAACATGTTTTCCTTTCAGACCACCCATCTTCTCGAGCTCTTTATTCTCTTAGTCTCGAACTAGCGACGTCAAATTGTCTTTTTCAGAGTCCAACTTCTTCTGACTCGGACATAATCGAGGATCGAGCTCTTTATTCCCCTGGTCTCAGACCAGCAGTGTTAATAAGCAATTATTCTTTTTAGGGTTCAACCTCTCCTGACTCGGGCACAGTCGAGGATTGAGTTATTTATTCCCCTAGTCTCGGACCTATGGCGTCCATCAGCAATTATCCTTTTCAAGGTGGGTCTAATCTCTCTCGACTCAGACATAGTCGAGGATCGAGCTCTTTATTCCCCTAATCTCGGACTAGCGGCGTCTATCAGTAATTATCCTTTTCAAAGTCCAACCTCTCCCGACTCGAATATAGTCGAGGATCGAGCTCTTTATTCCCCTTGTCTCAAACCAGCAACGTCCATCAGCAATTGCCCTTTTTAGGGTTCAACCTCTCCCAACTTGGATATAGTCAAGGATCGAGCTCTTTATTCTCTTGGTCTCGGATTAGCGGCGTCCATCAGCAATTGCCCTTTTCAGGATCTAATCTCTCCCAACTTGGATATAGTCGAGGATTAAGCTCTTTATATTTCCCTGGTCTTGGACCAGCAGTGTCCATCAACAATTGTCCTTTGCAAGGTCCAACCTCTCTCAACTCGAATATAGTTGACGATCAAGCTCTTTATTCCCCTAGTCTTGAACCAGCGGCGCCCATCAGCATTGTCCTTTTCAAGTCCAATCTCTCTCGACTCGGATATAGTTGAGGTTTGAGCTCTTTATTTCCTTGGTCTCGGATCAACTTTTTATGGTCCAACCTCTCCCTACTTGGATATAGTCGATGATCGAGCTCTTTATCCCCCCTCGTCTCAAACTGGCAGTGTCCATCAATAATTGCCCTTCTCAAGGCCCGAGTTCTCCTGACTCATGCCGAGTAGTCCCCCGACTATCGCACCACTTGAGGTTCCTTCTTCTCGACTTAAGCCTAACTAGGGATTAGGCATATCCATTTTTGCTAAGTTTGGGTGTACCCATTTTTGCTAAGTTTGGAAATAATTATGGTTAACAAAAAGACAAGAAGATATTTCATTAAGGGGAGAGATCTCGGAGGAGCATTACAAAATTACTTTCAAAAGAAAATACAGTACGATCAGTCTCCTCTCCTCTCCAACTCAGGCAGCCCAGCCCACACTTGGCCTATATCTAAGAAATCCAAGAAGGTACCAGGAGGGAGTAGCCTAGCCTTGTGCACCTACCTCAGGTGTTGGAATTGTCACGGTGCAATCCACGTGTTTATACGTTTTACAAACGTACGCAGCAAAAGAAAATAAATAATTACACCTAATTATTAATAAAACACACACAACACATGTAGGAAATAATAATGTATAAGGTAAGACTGAAAATTAATATTTTCATAATAATAAACTATTTTACACGTACGTCTCGTAAGACATTGAGCAGGGTTGAGCACTTTGTCAAAGTTCTGCCTCTACTAGTGATCCATACCAAGCTCTCATCTGGACGGCTTCCGAAGTCATGAGTCACGTCATCATCTTCGGTACTACTGATGATCGATAATGATCGATTTGAGAGAAAATCTCATTCCGAAAAACACGCAACAATGTTTATCACGATCATTTTTCAAGGCTTTCTAATTATCACTGACAATCATATTCCCGGTGTAGTTATTGGTGGTCAACCTTTGACTGCTGATTTAAGGTAAATTGTCGGAACCTTTCTGACATTGATGGAACATTCTCCGGAAGCTTCACAAGCTCTCGAAAAGTTGACAGATGATAGTCAAACGATTGAGGTTGATTGGCCACGATTGGATAACTCTTCACAAGAGTTATCAATGACTTTTCTTCTCCGACAACGGTTGTCTTAGATGAACACTTCACCGACCAACGGCAGCCCTTCACAAGAGCTCCGGTGGCTGGACAACAATTCTTCCTCCGTTGTTTCTCAAGATTCTCTCTCGTTATTACCGAAGAGTTGCGACCCCTACACCATCGGAGGGGTGGCACTCAGATTTTTTTGACTACTCCTCGCTCTCACAGACAAAAGAAATAGGATGGCGGGTGGCAGTGGCAGCCACTATACTCGGGCGAAAGGGGGTGCTTGACGACACGATCGGAAAGCTAAGGGATGCTACACTCTCGCCCTTGGCCAGCAATGCGGGTCTCTCCGATGAATGGCGGACAGTGCTCAATTACCCTTGTTGTTTCAGCCAGTGACACTCCATCATAGAGAAGAAGAACACCAATCAGCCGAGTCTCAGATTTCTCCTTCTCCTCCGGCGAACGGCGATCAGAGGAGATCGGTGTTGAGGTCAGTGGTGCTCACGATTCTCTTTGACAGACGACAAACAAAGGACAGTGAACTAAGGCGCGCAACGATCGACAAGGACAAGGCAGGCACGCGATCGCTGTCGACAAGCGGCGATCGCTCTAGGGTTTTTGGTCGCTCTCTTTAAAGGAGATCCGATCCTTCTCGCGGCATCGTTACTCAGGCTTCTCCTCCCCATAGTCGACGATGCTCACACAGACGAGGAAGCGGCAGACGGCGCCGCACCCTTGGGGAGAAGATGAAGCAGGGCAAAAATCGTGATTCTAGTTAATTGAGAAGGTACAGTGCCGGTTTAGAGTTTAATCAACGAGAGTGGAAAAAAATCGAATGACGCACGCGAGCTAAACTGGACAAAAATGGTTTATACCAGATCAGGTTTACTGTAGCGAACAGGTTCGATTACTGTAGCAAATCGGGTTTAAAATAAAATTGCTTTGTTCACTAACCAAACGACCTTGATTTAACCTAAACCTGTTCTGTTTATTTCGTCTTCACAAGACGAAGCCCATCATCACTTTCATTTTGTCAAAATGTCTTCCATCATGAACCAAACTAAGTTGGTTGAATTTGATTTAAAATTAAATTATTTAGTTCAACAACCAAATGACCTTCGATTTGAACGAAATTAATTTCGTTCATTTCGTCTTTATAAGATGAATTTCATCATTTTATTTTTTTGTCTGATCTAATCAGAATTTATTTCTCTCATTCTAAGAATTTAATTCTCAAACTTATTTTAAGTCCTTCAGAGAACTTATAATGTGTGTGACCCAATAGGTTCTCAGTTATGTTGGTCGTCCGTAATTAACCAAAAACCAACTAACCAAAAAATCTAGTAGTGCATTATGACCCCAACTAACCAAAAAATCAATGATGATTCCAGAACATTTCTAAACCTTTCAGCATCTCTAATGTAACATACCTCGCTTCTATCACCGTCTTATACCCACTTGGTTCAAGACATGGTCTACGTGTATTAGTCCCCACTCGAGCTGACTACGTCACACTTAGCCCAAACTAGCTTTCTTATCTTATGGATTCATGTTACTTATACATGTGTCCAAGAGTACCATACTCTTGACATGTAATGCTTTGGCCAATGACTTTCAGTAACAATCCTAACAAGCAGTCACAAGGTATACATCTCTTTTTTCAATTAGCGGCGAATCCTCTGTGGGCTATTCAAACACCTTTGGGAACTTTGACTTATACCCAATCATCCCGAGTCCACATCTCCTCAGAGATGTTTGCTTATAAGATGTCAAAGTATAAGCCTCCATGACCAAGGTGACTTGAATACCGTAAATCAAAGTAAATTCGCACTTAAGTTGTACTAAAATCTTCATTGATATATATAGAACCATATGAAGTCTCAAGGTATGTCACTCCAATGAATAGTTACCTTTAGCTCGTATCCACGTTTTACTCTCAACATCCAATGTCTCCAGCCAGAGAGATCCACTACTTGGCTAACCAACGAGTTTAAAATATGCTAATCTCAACAGAATCGATGACGCCCGTATTCATCAATTTCTCGACTAGGGATAATTTCAATATATTCATAATTGCATATGTAGAGATACTCACTAGTTGTAATACAATCACAAATTCTCTCATGCTATGAATCATATTGCGGACATTCAGTATTTGAGTTTAAGATCCAATCAAGCACATAGAAAATGTGCACTCAAATAGTAAATTACTATTTATCTAATAAATAATATAACTATAAAGTGATTGCCTTAGGACACCTCTTAAATATAATAGACTCTCACTTGGCTTAAGGCCAATCGTTATGGCATCCAATACCATGTGCCTTTATGTATTTCTCAAACTTACTTTGTGGTAGAAATTAAAGGATCCGCATGGTTCCTTTTGATGGGAATCTTCTTGATTTGTATTTCTCTTCTACTGATGATCTTTCTAATCTATTGATTTTGCTAAAGCACATGTTCGGATCTATGGTGAGACCTAGGTTCTATAACCTGTGCGATTGTTCCATTGTTGTCACATTAAACAGTTAATGTTTCAACAATGGTTGGAACCATTCTAAGTTCAGTAATGAACTTCCTGATTTAAACTGCTTTGTTTGCTGCTTCATAAGTTGCAATAGTGTCTTATTTAAAACACTTCCAAATTATTGTGCCATAATTTAAAGTGAATATATATCCAGACTATGACTTGGAGTCATCCTTGTCTGTTTGGTAGCTAACATCCATATATCCGCATGTAACCATAGCACATTCTCCATGTACCTAGAATAAATCCTTATTTCCTTGCAAGTACATTAAGAATTATCCTGACAGCCGCCCAATTATCTATTCTTGGATCTGACCTGTATCCGCTCGTGATACTCAAAGCACATGATACACAGGGCCTCGTACACATCATAGTATACATGATTGATCCCGCTCCCGAAGCCTAAGGAATCTTACTCATGTAAATCCTCTCATCTTTTGTCTGTGGATACGTAGACTTTGAAAGGTGTAACCTTTCTTGGATTCAAGCATGCTAAACTCCTTTTAGCACCTTATCTATTTACGTAGACTACGAAAGATCAAGCAACCGCTTCAATCTATCTCTATAGATCTTAATCCCGAAGATTTAGATTGCTTCTCTCATGTCTTTCATGGAGAATATTTGACTAATTATAGTTTGACTGACTGTAAAACAGACATATCATTTCCTATCATTAATATGTTATCAATATATAATTATTGGAATATGATCGCATTCCCACTAACCTCTTCATACACAAAGGATTTGTCAGATTTTTATGAGAAATCAAACTCTATGATTGCGTTCTCAAAATGGATATTCCACCAAATTCCAAACTTGGATTTAATGAAATCTATTTTTAACTTCATGGTTGTTAACCATTTATTCCTTTCTGAACTTTTTAGAACTTCTTTATAATCAGTAGTTTACTTGTGCTCGACGAGTAACAAGTCATTTGATTCACTTACAAGAAAATCATATTTCTCTGAAATAATGTGTATCCTACTAGATCTACGAAGAGGCTGTGTCTCAATAGATTCAATCGATAGCTTATCACTATGAGCAATCGATTGTGGTTCACAATTAGGTGTCTTATTTATGTCTATTTGAGTCTCTTGAACTTCACAAAGTTCTAACTCTGCTCTCACTATTTTCTGCAAGAGAAGCTCTTCTAGGAATATGGTAAAACGTGAAACAAACGCTTTTGTTCCACAGAAGAATAAAATTGGTAACCTCTTATTTCTTTAGAGCATCCAATAAATAGACATTTATCAGATTTATCTATGAGGTTATGCATCGATTACCATCAGTTGAATGCAGTTACAATAAAAAACAAATACCCTTTGCCGTGTATTAATGACTTGTTTGATCAGTTGAAGGACTCTTGTGTATACTCAAAGATTGACTTAAGATCTGGGTATCATCAGCTGAGAGTGCGGGACAAGGATGTACAGAAGACAGCCTTCCATACTCACTATGGATATTATGAGTTCTTGGTGATGTCATTTAGACTCACCAATGCTCCAGCCGCATTTATGGACTTGATCATGAATCAAATTTTTTTAGAGTATCTGAATCGGTTTGTCATAATCTTTATTGACGACATTTTGATATACTCTCGATCGGAGGAGGAGCATGAGTAGCATCTTGGTATTGTGCTGGAGATATTACGTCATGAGCAGCTATATGTAAACTTCAGTAAATGTGCATTCTGGTTATCTTTAATGGGATTTCTCGGGCATGTGGTGTCTAGCCAGGGCATTTCTGTAGACCCTCAGAAGATTGAAGCAGTTACTAGTTGGGAGCAGCCAAAGTCTGTTCAGGAAGTGCGTAATTTTCTTAGGTTGGCCAAATATTACAAGAGATTTCTAGAGGGTTTCTCTCGTATTGCTATACTGCTCACTCATTTGACCAAAAAGGGGATGAAGTTCACCTGGTCAGCAGCTTACGAGGCTAGTTTTTAGGAGCTTAAGAAGCGATTAGTGAGTATCCCGATATTGATGATTCCTTCCAGTGAAGACGGATTCACACTTTACACTGATACATTATTCCAGGGATTAAGTGCAGTGTTAATGCAGCATGATCGGGTAGTTGCCTATGCTTCTCGTCAGTTGAAAGACTACGAGAAGAACTATCCTGTGTATGATTTAGAGTTTGCTGCTATTATCTTCGTAATTAAGAGTTGGCGACACTATCTATACGGGGTTGCATTCAAAGTTTTCATCGATCATAAGTATTTAAAGTATCTGTTCACTCAGAAGGAGATGAACCTTAGACAGAGACGCTAGATGGAGTATTTGAAAGATTATGATTGTACCATCAACTACCATCCAGGGAAAGCTAATATGGTAGCTGATGCGCTAAGTCAGAAATCTCATGGGATTCTAGCTAGTAAGTGGGTGGCAGTTACTGATCTAGTCTGATAGTTTTCTGAGTTAGGATTGGTGGAGCTTGGCCAAACTCAGCGAGGAGTGTTGTTTTCTATGATGGCGCAGTCACCCATATTAGAGATGATCACGTTAGCATAGGCTAACGACCAACATATCCAGTTTATCCACAGTAGGATGGACTCTGGATAACAGTTAGAGTTTTCTTGTGACATAAATGGGATACTTCGATTTCGAGGACGATTTTGTGTTCCAGAGTAGCATCCAGTGAAGGAGGAATTATTGCAGGAGGCACACCATTCTAGGTTTGTGATACATCTGAGTGGTACTCATATGTATCGGGACCTGAAACGCTCCAATTGGTGGCATGACATGAAGAGAGATATAGCTGATTTTATTGTAAGGTGTTTAGTGTGTCAGCAAGTGAAAGCTAAACACCAGAGATCAGTCGGGTTACTTCAGGAGATATCAGTATTTGAGTGGAAGTGGAATCATATTATGGTGGATTTTGTTACAGGCCTACCCAGAACCCGAAAGGGGCATGATACAATTTGGATAATAGTTGATCGGTTAACCAAATCCGCTCATTTTTTTTTGATACGTCAAACTGATTTGCTAGATCATTTGGCGGATTGGTATTGCAGATAGATCATCAGATTTCACAGAGTACCTATGAGTATTATTTCGGATAGAGATCCACGTTTTATCTCACGGTTCTGGCAGAGTCTGCAGCAAGCACTGGGTACAGAGCTTTGCTTTAGCACAACATTTTATGCACAGACAGACAGATAGTCAGAGCACACTATTTAGACTCTTGAAAACTTATTGAGGGCTTCTGTTATGGATTTCGACAACAGTTGAGCGGATCACTTACATCTGATTGAGTTCGCGTATAATAACAGCTATCATTCTATTATTTAGATAGTTCTATTTGAGGCTTTGTATGGTAGACCTTGTCGATCTCCGATGTTGTGAGAGGAGGTTGGCAAGAGACAGTTGTTGGGTCTGCAGGGTATACAGCAGGATGCTGAACTTGTGTGTGTTATTAGACGACGTATGTTAGAGGCTCAGGATCGACAGAAGAGCTATGCGGATCAAAGACGGAGACTTTTGGAGTTTTCTGTGGGCGACCATGTGTTCTTACATGATCACCCACGAAAGGGATAAAAGGGTTCGGATTGAGGGGGAAGTTAGCTCCGCGCTATATTGGACCATTTGAGATATTGAAGCGGATTGGCGAGGTGACATACCGCTTGACATTACGGCCAACACTTGCTGGTGTTTATAATGTATTTCATATCTCCATGCTATGGAAATACATGCCTCATCCTACTCATGTTCTGAAGAAAGTATCCATTCCTCTTCAGCTGGATGCGTCTTATCAGGCGATTCTAGTATGGATCCTTGGCCATAAGGAGCGGTAGTTGTGAAACAAAACTATTCGACTTGTAAATGTCGGGTGGCAGTACCATACGGATGAGGAGGCTACTTGAGAACTGGAGGATACTATTCAGACTCAATACCCCCATCTATTTACTTGAGGTATGATTTAATTACTATGATATTTCTACATTATAATATGATGATAGTAAATTTGGGGATCAAATTTTTATTAATGGGGGAGAATATTAGATACAGAAAAATTTTATTGGTGATGAAGAATGGACTTGTCTTATGAAGATGAAATAAATGAAGCTGATTTTTGTTCAAATTAGAGGTCATTTGGTTAGTGAACCAATTGTTGGCGTTCTGGATCTCCGTCCTATGTTCCGAATTCTACCCGCTCTGAGAAGCGTAGAACTCCACAGGATAAAAATTTTATCCCGCCTGGATCAATTGACAAAGTCTACAAAAGACTAAGTCAATCGATCCTCAGGATCGCCGATTCCTAAATTACTAACTACGGTTTTAATCTAACAATTCTACTACGATTTAAAATGCGGAAACTAAATCATACCAGAACCTTGTAGATAACCTCAAAGCCTTCCGCTGTATTCCTAACTTCTTCCTGGACGTTGGGTGGACAACGGACCTCCAGAAACAAAGGAACTGCAACCTCCGGATGATGAAGCCTTGGATCGCCTTGCTTCTTCTCGCAGCAGCTTCGCCTCTTCTTGTCTCCCACCTTGGATCCGGCCCTTCACACCTTGGACAGGTTTCGGCCACCACAAGAGAGAAAGGAAAGGGGCGGAGGAAGAAGAAGAAAAAGGAAAAGAAGGAGGGGAAGAGGAAGGGGGCGGCGGCACCAAAGAAGAGAGCAGCTCTTTTTTTTTCTTCTTGTTCCCCTTTGTCTCCTTTTATAGCCTCACGCCCAAACCAAGTCATGGCTACCCATTCAAAATTTTTCTTTAATTTTGATTGATT
>JBBMKF010442333.1:0-13543 GCA_037834155.1 Curcuma caesia
AAGCTTGGAGTTTGCGTTTGTTCTGGGCGACGAGGCATCAGTCACGTGCCTTTTAATTTCTTCATCGATAATTCCAAACTTTTTTTAACGTTTCTTCTTACTTTTTAGCTTTGATTTACCCGAGTCACGCGTACCCACAAGCGCACCGCCTCCCCTTTTATTTATATTTCTCGGAAATTTAAACGCAAGTATTAAATGATCCTAATTTCAAGCTGATTTTTCATAACGCGGTCAATTTTTTATTCGTTGCATGTTTTTCAAACTGAGATTTTTCTCAACATTTGTAGGCGATGGACAATTTTTTTTGGCAAAAGTTAAAAGAATTTTTTTTTTCTAAATCATCGAAGAAGAAGGGTCTCAGTTTAATTTTTTTATTAAAAAATATCTCATGTCATATTTCAATTTTATTATCTCTCATAGATGTTATAATATGAATTTAATTTTATTTATTTATTATTCATATTATAATAATTATAAAATCATAATTGATATAACTATTATAGTAGTTAAGATTTCATAATTGTTACAATATGATTTTAACTTTTCACCTAACATTCATATTATAACAATTATAAAATTGTAACTACTACAATAACAATTACGATTTCGTAGTTACTACAATGCGTTTAATCGATTATGAATTTAAATGGAAGATAATAGTACTAAATAGTACTCGAGAGTAGTTTAGTAATTATACACAGTTGAATAATGAGATGAGATATTCTTTTAATAAATAAAATAAAATAAGATGTCAAAAATAAAGTCTTCTTGATTTTACCTTTCAATTTGTTGATCCTTCACTATCAGTCCATCAATATTCGAATGAATAACAATTAAAGAATAAAAAAAATAAAAAAAATATTATTTTTTATGCCTCTCTTTAGTTTTCACTTACATGTATTTGCTATTATTCTTTGTTATCAGCTCTAATGCTTACGATAATTAGAACATCATAAATTTATCATCTCATCAACTCTAATTGTCACCTCATGTTGATTGAGATCAAATAATGGGTCGACTCTTGAGGACTATAGATAAATTACCACATACTTTTCAAATTGACAATTAATCAAGTTAACAAGTATTCGGATCACCTCAATACCCTATAAATTATGGATTATATATCGGTGATCTGGGGCAAATAAAGATGATCATCGGAAATATGTCTAGTCACAATGACGATTAGTGGAATAGCGACTATCCAAAACCAAGTCTTAAACTTTCTCACAATTGACGGACGAACAAGAATGCTACAATTACAAAGTAGAGTTAGAAAGGGAGGTCAAGGGAAAACTTGATGAAATCTTTCTGACGCTCAAGTTAGATGTATAATAGAAGAAGAAACATAACTCAATAAAAGCGAAGTAGAAAGTTAAGTAGAAAATTAGTATCGCATACCTTTGCCCACTTATTTGACGTTCTTTTCAATCAACCCATACAAAAGGAGAGTGGGAGAGAACCTTACCGCGTACTCCACACACCTGTTATCTATGTTCTCAACTCTCCCACTCGTCCGTCTATCCAACCAAGCTTCTCTCCTTCAGGCTCAATTCAAATCCAATGACAGTTATGTGATCCCATCCTTGGGTACAAGGACCTAACGTTGAGCCTTGTGTTGGGTCGGACCAATGTGATTATATTAAAGTATGGAGTCAAGGGGAGATGATGGCGAAGATCACCACTTAATTTTTTAGTACAAGAAATGTATAATTATAAAAATGAGAGACAAATAGGGAGTGAATGACACGGCCGCCTCCCTCAACTTTACCTCTCACTACGAAATTTCTAACTAACACTTTGTTTAGGAGGAAGTGAGAGAATGGGAGAGGAGGGTAAATAAGGGAAGGAGAATTTTGACCTTTGTTTGAGTTGAAGTGAGTTAAGAAGGGGAAAGGGAGAGAAGGATAAGCTTTATCTTTCCATGCTTATGAATCATTATAATTTCTTACACTTCGATTTGGAGTGTAAGAAAGGAGAAAGGGAATTCAAAAATATTTTATTTTATTTTTATCTCTATTTTAAAATATTAATTCTTAAATTAGTTCATCTATTTAGATATCTTGGCATTGCACCGTCGCTCCTCATATAATGTGCGTCGTCACTGCCTAGTGTCCAACCACTCACACTTCACAACGTCGACCCTCGTCGCAGATCTTTTCGAGGATAAGACTCAGAGAACAAAAACAAATAACTCTAATTTACTTCTTCTCCAAAAACATAGACTTATTTTAAGAGTATGTTTATCTATTTTAGGACCTTCTGTATCCAACTTTTATATGCAATATTGATAGAATTTTACAGTTTTCTACTTGTCCTCTATATACATTATTTTTTTAAAGTAAAAGTATTTTTATAATTTTATATATTTAATTTTCATTCATCTTATTTTTCTTTTAAGTAAGATAACACATATTACGTTAATAAATCTTCTATTCCTTCTAAATAAAAAAATATAAATATTTTATATTATTTTCCTTTCTTTTTAACTTTCTCTCACTCTATCCAAATAGAGCATAATACGTGAAGTAATTTCTCGATTTACCTACTCACAGATGGTTATGAGACTGACCATGTGGAACCATTAGGGTTATGAATTCCACCTTTTTACACAAGATAATACGCCAAATCTCAAATATCTCTTTCGAATATAACTAATTATTATGCGAGAATTAACAAACCTTAATTGATACTTTTAAAAAGTCTAAAAGATTTTTTTTTACTTTTGCCAAGGAATTGCCACTCGCGAACACAATTAAGGGAGGAAGAAGACGACAAAACAAGAAAAAAAATATTTTTATATATATTTAACAAAATATATTTTAAATTATTCACTTACTTTTTACGTCAGCATTAAGATTTTAGAAAAAACTAATTAATTACCGGACCCATTTATTAAATTAAACAAATTTAGCATCTGAGCAGCGGAAACATTTATTTCGGAACTTGCACCCGTCGTACTCCTCGGCATCCTCGAGATTCGCGCTCACGAATCTCAACGCAAAAGTCCGTTGAAGCCAAAGTAATCATGATCGTGTTAGGGCCCACACTCGGTCATTGAATACTAATTATGGCCTGTTTATTCAACTTGGCGTTTAAGAAATTAATTTTTATTTTTTTCCTTTAAAATGTTTTTTTTTCTGGAGCAGGAGTATTTATCCACCCAAAAAAAATTAAATATAAAAATAAATAAATAAAACCCATATTCATTTTTCTCTACTTTCTATTTTCCACTAAAAGGGCGGTTTCAAAATTAAAAGAGAGAAAAAACTTACTTTTTGAAAATTATTAAAAAAGTAATTTTTGAGAATGGAGTAGGAGAAATATTAGGGCAGGATTTTGCCCTCTTTTAGTTGCCTCATCTGGTCTGATGTGAGTAGTTGTCTCGGAGAGGATTTGGAGCGCGCCCACGAATTAGGTTTTTCTATTTACTTCTGTTTATTTCCTTTTTTTTTTCCTTCGCGGAGCAGTAGTTTTTTCGTCGCACTTTCGCTAATTTTCCGTATTTCTCGGCATTTCCCCCTCAAAATTCATAAAGTTCTGGTTTTTAGGGGAAAACTCCGTGGAAAAAATGGAACTTTGGTGATTAATTTGTTTTCCTTTTGTGTGGTCGAGGAATTTCTGCGGTTTAGACATACTTGAGGTTTGTTTTTCTTTTTCTTTTCTTTTTCTTTTTCTTACTGTTTCTCGCATCAGGTCTGAGCGGATAGAATTATTTTAACTTTGTTGGTCTTTGCACTTTATTTTGCACTGTTTCTTGTGGCTTGATCTTCCGGTTGCTACTACTTACTCCGCTTTTATGGTTCTTGTATGTTACTGATGTGGAGATTGGACTTCGGTGCTTAGGGTTTTTGAGGGTACTTGAGTTAGTACTTGCATCTGTGACTTTGAGCTGGCCCGAGTAGTTTCTTGTGGTAAAAATTCAAACTTTCGACTGATCTCTCTCCTTGGTTGCTGGATGTTATTTCAGTAGCGAACTTTTTGGAGCATGTGGAAACGTCTTAAAAATTAGATCTTTGGCTACGCGCACGAGTCTGGGGCGTGTTCTCACTCGGTTCTGTACTTCCTCAGGAGTCTTTGGTTAGTAGGATTTTGGTTTGACCTTCTAATATTGTTCGAGCTTCGTCATCTTTCCCATGGAAGTGAGATCAGAGCCAGGAATTATGCCGTTCAATTCCAGTGTACAGAAAAGCCCGGTGCAAAGCCAATCGCCGATGCAGAGTATGCGATTGGTTTATTCGCCGGATGGCACGGCGTTGTACAAGCCAATTACTACTACCGCCAACACCTCGCCTACTGCGCCTGCACCTGTTCCTACTCCTGCTCCAGCTCCTGCACCTGCTTCTGTTCCTGCTGCTTCCACTTTCCAAGGCGGAGGCGGGGGGAGCAGTGGGAGTCTTGATGTTCCCTATTCAGGGTTGCCATCACAAGGCTTGAATATCAACACTGGGGAGCCGCTGAAGCGGAAACGAGGGCGACCGAGAAAGTACGCGCCTGATGGCACCATGGCTCTTGCTTTAACTCCTTCACCCACTGGAGCAACAGTGAAGCGCCGACCTTACAACTCTAAAAAGAAGCAGCAGTTGGCCGCTCTAGGTAACCCCTGTTGTATATTTATATTTCATATCTTCTATCCATAGATCTGATTAATATTTGATCCACTAGGATTCCAATGATGCACCATAGGAACTGATTTGAGTAGTAATTCTAATGGTGCATTTGCTTCATAAAAAAAATATTTTTCTAATGTGAAATATAATCTCAAATGGGAAGAAAAATTATATAAAATGTGTTCGCCAATTGCCATCACCCTTTTGATTTTTCTAAAATATAAAATACTATATATATATATATATATATAATATTCACAATGGCTGATGCATTTCTATCCAAAAAAAAAGAGGAAAAACTATTGGTTTGTATGTTAATTGCTCCTATATTTTTTGAAAATTTATCCCAAGCATGTTTTCACAATATTCAATCTGGGTGTTTATATATAGATTGAAATAGCCAAATAGGAGGGGAAGCAGGAAAGTAATGAAATTTCCAATTTCTCTTTACTTGGAAAGAAGAGGAGAGGAGGAAGGTACTTTTTTTTTTCTTTCTCCATTTTATTTCACACAAATCAGACGAAAATGGAGGTAAAGGAAGTTTGAGTCTCTAACAAATACAGCACAAGTAGCATTAATCTCTTCTTTCCAGTTCCGTCCAAGTAAACAGGATGGGTCAAAGTGAGTGGAAGGAAGATAATTATTTGTTCCTCACTACTTTGTTTTTCTCCTATTCCCTCTTTTAGGAAGCACAATATATACAGTAATTTGGAAAATAAAAGGTATTCCAGAGCAGCACAAAACCTTGATATTGGAATACTTGTTAGATACCTAACTGATTGCAGAATATTTTCTAAATATGGTTGGAATGAAGTGATCTCCTGCAAATGAGCAAACAATGCTGATTGAATTTGGTGATGTCTCAAGTTTCTGGTGGGATCTGACGGTCTTATTGTCATACATCTTAATGTAATTAGTCGCATATTTATTTTTAAATGTTTGCTTTGATGATATAATGCAGTAGTTGCTTACAAAATCTAATGAGATTGTGCATCAGCTATAGAAGTTTTATCATCGCCAAATGTTTGTTGTTTTAACTAACAAACATTTTAACTGCAACAGGCTGAGTGTTGTTCTTAGTAAAACTTCAATTTTGTTAGTTTTATTGAAAATCTTTTTTTTCTTCTTTGTATTGTATGAACATTAAAATGGACTCATCTTAAAATCTTGAAAGATTTTAATTTTTATTTGCTAAATAAGTATTTTTGGTTAAGATCTTTTCAATATTTCCGCATATAAATATTTTTTTTTGTAAATTATAATCACATAGGGAATTTTATTTCACTTGCAGGATCAGCTGGCATTGGATTTACACCTCATGTTATTACTGTGAAGGCCGGAGAGGTATCTCAATTACATAATTTCCAGGATGAGTAATTTCTTCCAATATTTGTATTGTTTCTTGGCTGTCTGTTATTTTGTCGAATTTGGTCTTGAGTGTGTCCATCTATGATAACTCAGCTTCTGAACGCCACTTGTTTAAATGCCTTTTTTGTTTGCATGCAACATACATAACAATAATCGCTAGCTACACCTCTAGTTCAGTTCCTTGTTTATCTCAACAGTTGATGCTAATAGATGAATTTAACTGCAAAACTGCTATTAGTTAACAAGTCTATCTGCTTGTCTCGTACTGGGAACTTCTATGGTCCAATGTTTAACCTATTGGTGAAACTAGAATTTGTCTTCAACTCTGAAGATGGTCTATTATTTCTTTTTAACTTCTTCTGTTTCCCATTAGAATAGTGGATTAGCTTATTCCGTGAAGACTTTAATAGCACATTGAGTATCCATATGAATGTCGCATGTCCAAAATATCCTTGACTATTTTTTGTGTGCTTCAGAGATATGCATGTTTTTTGATGCCATACAATGTTTTGCTGCTATGTATTCTTAATTGTTATCTAGAATGCAGACAAGTTATGTTTAGGATTTAATATGGTTCCTAATTATTTTATAGTTTAAGCATGACTTTTTTAATTTGCAATGTTGATTAGTATCAATTAATGCAAAATATGATACTGTTTTTGTTTCTTCTGATTGGTGATCAAAGTTTTAGTAGACAAGTATCCTTGCAACTTGTTTTTGAATTTGTAGCTGTCAAAGTATCAATTAAAATTGGCTAATGTTTTTGAAAAGAAGGGCAGCCTTGCTGTAATGGTAAAATTGTTGCTGCGTGACCGTGGTCACGGGTTCGAGTCGCGAAAACGGCCTCTTGCAATACATGGTAAGGTTGTGTACAATAGACTCTTCCTGAGATCTCTGCATTGGTGGGAGCTTTGTGCACCGGACTATCTTTTTTTTAGAGGCGCCAAATGCAATTGTGCCAGTCTTTTTGCTTTTGGCCCAATTTAATACAAAATTGGTTGTGCTAAGCTGCTGCTCCTCCGCTCTCAAAGAGGCTTGACGTGACCCGATATCAAGTTGAATTGGCACAGATAGACGTGGGTAAGCTTGGGTAGCGAGCTCAACTTGGTCTGGATTCAAAATGGGTTGGGCACTGATCTTGGTTGAGTCAGGGTTTTTTCTCATGTGCTGAGCATTGCCCAACATTAGGCTTAGTACACTTTTTCACTTCAAATTCCCAAAATTGTCCCTCTTTTTTATATCAGTATTTTACTCTTTGTTAAATCAATTTATAAAATTCAAAAATTTAAAAAATATATGAAAACACTAAACATTCTTTATCAATACCTCTTTCCCAAATTCTTTTGAAGTATATTATTCTCGTCTCTCAGAACTTGTATCTCAATCCCACAATATCATTACTTCTCATTCTCTAATCTTTTTTAACTTTTGTATTTTACATTTCTAATTTTACTCCTGAATTTCTCATATCTTCCTCATTCTTTCATATTTCACTAGTCAACAGGACTATTCGACAGGAGTCTTGGGGTTGAGTCAGCGTCATCAATGTGGACACAAGTATATCACGTATGATGTGAGGACGACAAAGGATCATGGTGAATGGAATCTTGGTTAAGGTTGCTTTGAAGTCTTTGGCTTCACCATCACATCGTGATAATTTTCAACCCATGTCTTAGGTTTAATACCAAAGTTGTCAATCAGGGACATGTTCTATTTTTACATATTTTGGATGTACAAATGATATACTATCTGGCTATCCAAGTAGTGGATCTGTGGGGGCAGTATATCTCTTTGATCATGTTCCAAAGTTTGGGGACATATTTTTCAACTGGTTGTTAGGCTTAATATGTCCAAGCCTTTAACTAGTTGTCTAAAACTCCAAAATCCCCACCAGTGTTTCACTATGGGTGTGACAACATCTTCCATAGAAAATGGAGTTACACTAGTAACATCTTTTCGACACTTGTTCAAGCATGTGGATTGAGCCATCATTCTTGATCTACATATGTATATTTGTATCTATACTAATACGCACACACACACATATTGTTGCCTTTTATTTTAATTCTTTTATTAACCATGCAAGCCTGAACTGGGCCGAGCATGGTTCAACTTGGCCAGGCTTGTACACGTGCTAAGCCAAGCAAGGATTGAGCCGTCTCGAGTACAACCATTGACACCTCTAATGAAGAGTTTCCTTTACACTTAATACTGCCATAGTTCAATACTCCATTTATGAAAGTTGCTCATGTGTGATTTCTGTTGATTTAATGGATCTGTTATATAAAACAATTTGTGTCTGATTTGTTGATATAGACTATCCTGCTAATTGAGGTTTAGATTGTATCGCTATAGATATATTTTTAACAAGATATTTCTCTAGGCATTGGTCTGCTAACAATATGATATTTGCTTTCAGGATGTCTCGTCAAAAATAATGTCTTTTTCTCAGCATGGTCCTCGTGCTGTTTGCATTCTTTCAGCAAATGGTGCAATCTCTAATGTAACGTTACGTCAAGCAGCAACTTCGGGTGGAACTGTAACTTATGAGGTTGGTGATTCAACTGTCGGATGACAGTTTTTTTCGTATTGTTTTACTTTTTTTTTCACATTTTCTTTTTGATTTGATCGTATTAAGCATGAACACTGTTCTGGTCATCCTGGCAATTGACTTTTCGACTGTTTTTAATAATTGCTTCTATGCATGAATAAATTAATCCTTCATAAAGATGAGACTTTTGATGTGTCTTTTGTCCCTTTGGAAGTGAAAGTGAAAATTGTTTTCAACAATCCCCATTCTTCATCCTCCATAGTATATCTTCCAAATCATCAATAAAAATAACATAAAATCTCTTATATTTACTCGTGAGTCATATACGGCTTAATCTACTTTTCTATAATAGTCACACAAGTATATTTGAGTATCCATAGTAGTTTATGCTTAGTAGGACCATGCTATTATCTTCAAAAAGTGGAGATTTTTTCCTCAGTCTGATGTTTTTAACATAGGTTTTTCTTTACACTTGTTATTGCTCTCTAATATTTTTTTACTTCTATATCTTCCATGCAGGGGCGATTTGAGATATTGTCACTGTCAGGCTCATTTCTGCTTACAGAGAACGGAGGCCAACGAAGTCGTACAGGTGGATTGAGTGTTTCGCTTTCTGGTCCTGATGGCCGTGTGTTGGGTGGTGGAGTGGCTGGAATGTTGACTGCAGCTTCTCCAGTTCAGGTCATCTACATTCTGTCATTTGGTCATTTGCTAGACTAGTATCATGGCAAGCAGGTCTTTTGTGTTCTGAAAATCTGATTTAACGCAAATCTCATAGTTATCGAAGCCGATTTATAGCCCAATGCAGGTAGTTCCCTGAGACAAATAACCCAAAACTTTGTGTGCTCCTAAATTCTCTTCATTGACAGCTTCTCTAGGATCAAAACTCCAATGATCTCCTAAAACTTGTTTGATTAACCTACTGGATTAGAAACCTTGCACCAGTTTTTGAACTTTAACCCGCTGAAGTCTGGATGATGACAATCTCCAGCAATCTTTTGTAGTTTACTGTCACCAGACAATATGGTTGATGCCGTAAGAGATGGATGTTTTCGTCTGACTGTTGTTCAACCTAATGCTAACCGTTGACCAGACAATTAACGAGTCCTCAGTCACCTGTGCTCGTCCAGTCTGAGTGTCCGAAAAAAGAAAAAGTATCGTCTCCGTAATTGTGTTCTTTCAACCTTCAAGTAATGTGCCTTTAACATATCAAAATTCAGAGATTTCACATGTCCCGGTTTCTTGTTGCATATTTATCTAGGCTCGGATAGATTTATTTATTGTAAATTGAACTTCTTCTTGTTCAGTAAGTCACTTAATTTCACTAAATTGTTTTCAATAATTTTTCCATTTTCTGAATGTTTAAATAAATATTTCTAATTCCATGTTTATTCGACAAAAGGAGGGGAAAATAAAGGAAAATTCAGACATTTACATGAATCTTATTCTTTCATTCTTTGAGTGTCATAACGAAAATTTTCTTTAGATATTCTTGCCTAATATTTTGCCCGCGAACAAATTTAAACTTGCGAATCTAAATGTTGATGTTTCTCTGCAGGTTGTCGTAGGGAGCTTCATTGCCGACGGGAAGAAACAGCAGAAGCAGAGTACACCCCTTGGAGAACCAATGTCTGCGCCGGAAAAACTTGCACCGATAGGGGGCCTGATGGCTCACAGCCCACCTTCGCGCGGCACCTTGAGTGAATCTTCAGGTGGACCTGGGAGCCCACTCAATCACAGTCCTGCGACATGCAACAATGGCAACCAACAGGGATTGCCTAGTATCCCATGGAAATGAGCTGCTGATCCTTCTTTAGCCCTAGATTTTAGTGATTGCCGAAACAAATTACTGCTGTTGTTCCATCTTGTTGTTGTGTTAGTAGATCCTAGTTGTTTGTTTTTGTTGGTAAACTACTAGAGATTCAGTTGTAGCCTGTTAGATTTCATTAGGTCATGTTTCATTACTAATCGCGCCGTCTGTTTGTTCTACTAATGCCTGGATAAGTGACTGAACTTCTGTATAAATGTTATCGGTATCGCATATGTATTGATGCTTGACACAATCTAGTTGTATGTTGTGTTGGTTTAGTCTTCAGTGAGATTTCTAGCTCAACTTCTTTTGTATCACACTTGCACCTCAAATGAACAGGGAGCAAATTAGATCAGCAAATCATTCAGCAATGTTTGGATGAAAAAACTCAGATATAAGATAAAAATATCGATCCCTCAAAACTGTCTCCAATTCATTGCAATTGCAGATGATTTATATAAAGAATGTTCAAGAGCTCACCATGTTGTCAGTTGGGGAAAAGATCCTTGAGAGGTACCAAGTAAGCGTTCTTGGTGCTATCAGCACAGCTGATGACAGAAGTAATGCGGCGGCGGCCGCCGCCGCCGTCGCCGTTGTTGTCGTTATCGTCGATTTCGTCGCCACCGTATTGGCTGATAGTGATTCTCGTAATGTGATCGAGTGTGCCGTCGCGGAACACGAGGATGCCTTCGTCCTCCATTTCGCAGTCCTTCATTGGGCGGTAGCATTTCCCGAACACGCGGTCCAGCCTTCTCGACAGCGACATCGTCCTGGAACGCTTGACCAGTTAAAGATTGAGAAAGATGAGTTCTTGTGCAACTCGATCAAAATCATGGATTTGGCTTATTTCATTAAAAAAGTTGTAATTTTGCTGGCAGAGGAATCGGGATCGATCTTCGTCTGTGGTCCTCACCTGACATGGAAGAGATTGGGGACGCGGGCGGGGCCGAGGAAGAATTCGAGGGCCAAAAAGAAGGCCTTGTAGGTCATCAGGTGGAGGCCATCGATCCGGGGGTAGGGCAATCGCGGCCGAGGTGGAGCCCCTGAGGCGCGCCGTCTCCTCTTCCCCCCTCCGCCTCCGCCGCAGCGCACCGCCGCCTCCGACAGCGACGCGTACTCCTGCCAGACGACGGCGGCGGCTGACTGCTGTTGCTGTCCTTCCGGCAGCAGCGGCGGCGGGGCGAGGGGGAGGGCGACGAAGCCGAAGGCGGCCATGAGGGGCTCCAATTCGTTGTGGGTCATGATGGGGCGGAACGTGCGGGTGTGCCACAGCGCCAGCTTCTTCGCGACCGTCTCCTCTAACTTTACCGGTTTAGACGCCATGGCCGTCGCCGCCTCCTCTTCGTCTGCCTGTTCAACGGCACAAGAAACCCTCGATTCTTCGGCAATCCGCGTTCCTGCTTCCGGAAGAACGCGAGGTTTTGCGAGGGAGGGAGGGAGGGAGGGAGAGGAGGAGAGAAAGGGTTTCTATTTAAGAAGGCAACGTAAGAAGACGACACAATTTCATTTTACCCCTGTACAGTTTGCAAAATAAAAATCTCTTGACCTTAATGCCCTTCATAGTTTAATGACGATTTTTATTTAATAAATAATTGGGACGAAAAATTGAATACAAATTAAGTTAAAAGAAAAACCAAAGATCTAAAAATGAGAATATATTTAACCATCAAGTTTAAACAACTAGATTAATTAGACCAATTAGATATTATTAAAGTTTATATAATAGGGGTAAAGGAAATAACTTGTATTGTGCAGGGATTCAAATGCAAAAGTCTATAATATTTTTATCAGCCATGTGATGGATAACAAGATGAGCGCAGATATTTGTCCAAATATCTTATCTCAAGTACTTAGTAAGTATGGAAATATATGTTGCAGATTCTTGAAGTGATTTCTTTCAAGTGGTAAGCATGGAGACATGAAAACATGTATTATCTGAGATTTCGAGTTTGAGTTTTTTTAGCAACATGTACATATTGACTGAGGTACTATTTCGACATTAGGCTCTTATCAATATAGTGGTACCGTATCTCCAAAAAATCTCTTTTGGTGATGTGGCTGATTACTATAAAAAGTTTATCCAATATAGTTTTTAGTCGAAGTGACTTATCTCAAGTGGTAAGCATATAGATATGTATTACCTGAGATAGGAGGTTTTCTGATATGGAATTGTCTGATATAGGATTGTTTCGACAGTGGAACCGGTCACTATAAAAAGTTTATCTAATACAGTTTTCGACGAAGCCGAATAATCAACGGTGCGATCGAGTAATCAACGATGGAGCCAGTCACTATAAAAAATTCTCGATTTACCTCCTCACAAATTATCGTGGAACCACTAAAATGACAAATTTCATATTTTGCAAAATTTCTATAAAAAAAAGGGAATAATAACCTTTTTAGCCCCCGCTTTTGACTAACCATGATATTAGTCCTCCGAGCGAGACCTTGTGGGTTACAGTCTTACCCAACTGGTGTCATTTTGAGAACTGTGGAGAGAAATCTATCACAACTAAGCTTCGAGCAAAGCACGAAAGGAAATCTTAATTTGATGTTTGACCTGCTGTTTTGACACTAGGCTCTTATCAACATAGTAATACTGTGTCTTTAAAAAATCTCTTAAAGGGTTTTCTGATATGAGACCTTCTAATATAGAACCGTTTCGACGGTGGGACCGATCACTATAAAAAGTTTACCTAATACAATTTTCGACGAAGCCGAACAATCGACGGTGAGGACAGTCACTATAAAAAATTTACCCAATATAATTTTTTTATTTACCTTCTCACATATAATCGTGGGACAACTACAATGATAAATTTTACCTTTTACATAAAAAAAGAGATTGATCACTTGATTTCATGGATTTCTAAGAAAAATGGAATAATATCGTATTGTAATTCCAAATCTTTGCTAAAGAACCATCGCAATACTTCTCGTTCTCGTCAGCATTTCACAATGGAAATTGATATGATACCAAAACAATATCGTTTTAATTTATTATTACCAATAATCTCCACAAGAACAAGATCCATCCTTGAAGCGATGAAACCGAACAGGGTCTCTGATTATAATGGTCATGCTCTCTGACTTAGCAACTAGCTTTGCGAAGGCATGGCAGTCACCACAGATCCTCAAGTTCTTCATTATCCTGATCGGCTTGGCTCCTGTGGAGTTCATCACTCCGAACGCAATCGCTAGCTTCTC
>JBBMKF010442351.1:0-13542 GCA_037834155.1 Curcuma caesia
AAACAGAATGTCTGGCCGCCGCCAAAGGATCAATAAGCAGATTGTACATGTTCGATGTTTGGATGTGTGTGAAGTGTAGAGGCAGCAAAATTCAAGATGGAGCTCCATGTTCCATCAATTTCCATTTTTATTTGCAGATATTTAGTCCTACAAGATTCTGAAGTCTTTAATAAATTAAGCATTGAAACATCTATTAGTCTTTTTTTTTTGTAGCTTATATTGATGCAATTCAGCAGCTGTCTTTTAAACCATGCGTTATCCCTGTTCATTGTTTCCTATTTCTAGTATTTTTTTAAAAAATTCTATAAAATAATTTTCTTAAAATTAAGTTTTAGTATGGACTTCAAATTGCCATTTACTTAGATTGTATAGTGTTGTTAATTTAATGATTATTCAAATTAATTTAATTAACTTATATTAGATTAATTAATGCTTTTCATTCTTCTTCTATGTTTTATATCTTCAGGAACTGGATTCAACTCTTAATTTTTACGGATTAAAGATTACACTAAAGAGTGAATGCAGCATTTAACTAATATATAAATATATTTTTTTAATGGATCTATTTTTAAAAAAAATTAAAATTTTGAAGTAAATAGTCAATCAAGTAATGTAAAAGTGTATAATTTAGATCAAACTAAATTGATATTTTAGAAAAGACAAAAATCCAAAGGGTGTTACTGTATTGCTAAATTGATTTTGCTTATGAAAAGAACGTTTTACCTCCTATGTACCTCTCCAAGTGTCCAACATTATTATCTCTGATTTAAATTTTCATTTAATTTTTTTAACCAATTAAACGCATTATAACAATTACAAAATTATAACTACTAACTATTACAATATAAATATTAAGTGAGCAGATTAAATTCACAATGTAATAGTTACGATTTTGTAATTATTACAACATGAATGATAGATGAATATAATGACTCTATGTTATAATAACTACGAAATTGTAGTTGTAATTTTGAATATATTTAAGTATGTAGTGTAGGAGTTATGAAAATCGTAATAACTACAATATAAATATTTTTAATGTTAAATATATCAGAAGCGTTGTAGCAGTTATGAAATTATAACTGTTATATAATATATTTAATAATTATTAAATTATAACTACTATAATGTGTCAGATTGATTTAAAAATTAAGATTTAAGATTTATATGAAAGATAACAATACCGTATAAAATAGAATTCGAAAATATTTAGATAATTATACCTGATTAAATATTGAAATGGGATGCCCTTTTAAAAATTTAAAATAGGACCTTTTTTATGATTTGAGCCTTTTGACTTTTTGTCCTTGAGAAACGTCGGATTTTAAAGAAGAGCGAATGCTATTATTTAAAAGATGCGAGGGTAGATTTGTAAAAGTGAACTGATGAAATGAGAGGGAGTAAGCGAGCAGCGCGTGAGCGAGGTCATCTGGGACTAGGGTTTTGCTGCACCAAGAATCGTTGTGGAATCGCAAGCTTTGGGCTTTAGATTTCTCGCTTCACATCCATGGAGGCGGTGGTAGTCGATGCTGGATCCAAGCTCCTCAAGATCGGTTTCGCTTCACCCGATCAAGATCCCGCCTTGGTTAGCAATTTGACGATTCTATTTGTTTTTCCCGTTTCTTTTTACCTATGACGTGCTATGATTCAATTTTAGCTGACTTTGGTGGTATTTAATCCGGGTGGGTTTGTTGGTTTGCTATATCCTTATCCTTGGATTCCTTGTGGAGCGTGATGTAGATAATGCCGACCAAGATGAAGCGCATGGTGGAGGATGGAGATGGTGCTGGCGATGTATCGATGGTTGAGGAGGTGACGGTGGATCCTGTGGTGAGGGGGTTTATCAGAGACTGGGATGCCATGGAAGACTTGCTTCGGCATGTTCTTTACGTTGACCTTGGTTGGGAGGTTGGAGATGAAGGGCAGATTCTGTTCGCCGAGCCGCTCTTCACCCCCAAGGTTTGTGAATGCAACCACTGTGTGCGGTTTTCAAGGAAAGTGTGTTACCTGATTATTCACCAACTATTCCTGATTAATTGACAGACTCGAGCAGTACATAAGTTTATTGAATTGTATTCAGTGTACATTTTGAGCTCACACCAGTATCTGTTCAAGGTGGAGATTTTGAACCATGCTATATGCAATTTAGAAATTTGACGTTTTCTACACACAGACTTTATAATAGTGTTTTTTTTATGTGTTTGCATGTACTTCTGCTTCTAATGTTAAGGTTATGTGTTATGCATTGGAAACTGATACAATATTGACAAAATTTAATACTCTCCATCATATGAGCATGCTTGTCTGATTATTTTCATGCATTCTATAGTTTTCTTAGTTTGCACTTGTTTCCTTCTTGATATATTGGGCAAATGTTTATGCAGGTATGTTGTCTTCATTTCTTCTTGCTTGTTTATACATATGATGTGTGTTTAATAATCTTTCATTGAGAAAATGAGCTAATATTCTCTAGTTTTGGTATACAGTGTTTTGAATCAAAGTTGGTCACACCTGCAACTTACGTAACGAACTAACTGTTTTTCATTTAATTTTATTTATTGCTCATGTACATATTGGTACACTTTTGCAGGCTATAAGAGAACAACTAGTGCAACTAATGTTTGAAACGTTCAATGTTTCAGGCTTTTATGCCTCTGAACAAGTGGTATTATCACTTTATGCTGTTGGACGCATCTCTGGATGCACTGTTGATATAGGCCATGGGAAAATAGGTATTCAATTAGTGTCAACTAGTTGCTAGTGCCTGATTATTGCTATACATACTTGCAAGAACTACATTTTTATTGGTTTATAGATTAGTTTTATTTTGCTATTGACAAGTCCATTCTTATCCAAAAAGACAACTTAAGCTTGTTGCCCTTGCCCACTCTAAACTATTTACTACTATAAGTGATGTAACTATGCAACAAATTGATGCTGCCACAATGCCAGTTAGATGGGGAGAATTGACCTTTTTCCTCTTCTTTTTGTAGCTTGTATTTGAATTTATTCTGATTCAAGGAAGCTATTACGGCATGTCTAGTCTCTCAAATATTGGCTGATAAATTGAGGAGTCTATGTTGGCTGTTCATACTTCTTATTTTACTAACCTTTCCTTGAGTACTGTAAAGGTTCTTTTTTCGTTTCTTTTTTTTTCGATTCCCATAATGGTTCAGAATTCAGATCCTTAGTTTCTACTAATGTACTCTCATATTTCTGGTCTCATTTCCACAATTCACCATTCTGAAAGTCTCCTAAGTCATCTGCAAAGTGCAAATTCATGTCTGAATTCATATATATATATATATATATATATCCTGTAAAGTGGGTCATATGGGAATTTAAATATATGATATAATAGATTTAAAGATTGAAATCATTCCTCTGACTCTCAAATTGAACTAGTTATTATGCATACTGAGAAAGTGAGACCCTCTTAGGTGTCTGCCATGGACTTGTGGAGCAATCTGAATTTTTTCTGAGATAATTCAATATTTCTTTGTTTTGTTTTTAATGTTTGTAGTGGCATCTACACTTGGTTTCTATGATTCTCAACTATGTTGTTAATATGACCGTTCAATCTTAACAGACATTGCACCAGTTTGCGAAGGTGCTGTCCAGCACATAGCATCAAAAAGATTTCAGATTGGTGGAATTGATTTGACTAATTTACTAGCACAAAAACTTCAGAAATCTAATCCCTTAGTCAAGATTGACATTTCTGAGGTTGAGAAACTGAAAGAGCAATATGCCTGTTGTGCAGAAGATCAAACTTCCTTTGAAGAAACAGAAAACAAATGCCCAACAGAGACTCACACGCTTCCTGATGGACAGGTTTGTTGCTAGTTGATTTTCAGTCATAGAGATGATATGTCCATTTCTTAGCACCTTTCCACTCTTTCCTAACCACTGCTGTAGACATTATGTTGCTCAACATCTTTCATATGATAGACTATAACTATTGGACGAGAGGGCTATATTGTTGGAGAAGCTCTATTTGAACCATCTATCTTGGGTATAGAAGAGTATGGGATAGTTGAGCAGTTGGTTCGCAGCATATCAAGTGTTTCTTCTGAGAACCTTCGTCAATTGCTTGAAAATACAATGTTGTGTGGTGGGACAGCATCTATGACTGGTATGCATTCCTGCTCCTTGGATGTTATGTTCTCATTATTCCAGAATAGTTTTAACCTTCTTAAGTAGAACGGTACCTTATGAGCCAATGCATCTCCATTCTCACATTCTTGCAAGAATCATTTCTGTCTGCAAAATCTAGTTGATTTCTAATTATGGTACTTTCACCTGTTCAATTGCTGTCTCCAGGTTGGTGTTCATTCTAGTCTCTATAAGAATTGATAATAGATTAATATGTTGCTTAATGTTTTAGTCCTTTATTTCTAATTTGGATTTTCTATCTTGTTTTTCAATATATTCACTGTTGTTTCATCTTCCAATTGCCTTTGAATTTTAATTTTTCAGCAATTTCCTATGACAATTGTCTTACTAGTTATTTAACTTATTTCTAGTGCATGAATAAAACACCAGTATTCTTTTGAATACGTTGTAAAATATACAATTTCCCTTAATGGTGTTTCCGAATAGCATGGAAACATAACAATGAAGTGATGGTGGTAACAAAAAAAAAGCCTCGATAGAAAATCAACATTGCCATAACACAAACGGGATTTCAATACATGCCAATTATCCATGAGAACTATCACTTGGTAAACCCGAATAAGAGATGGGGGAAGATTGCATGACTCTGTGATGCAGAGAGCACAAGGTTGATGAAGAGGGTAATCTTGTAATTTTATTTTCTTTTCCATCTTTTCCCTTCTTTCTCTTCTTTGGCACAAATAAAATTTTCCCCCTTCTCTTTCTGCTTCCTTTTCCCCCTATCTTCCTTTCCCTTCAGATTCCATCTTTCAGAGCTTTCAATCTTCATCAATCATCGTCATATTTTCTATCAAATTCCAGTCTAAAGATTTACCAAGCAGGAAGTTGATTGCACTTGTGATTTCTCCTCATTTTCAGCTATCAAAACTGCCATTCGGGTAAATATTTCACATTTGTAGGAGTTGAGCCTTTCTGATTGCCAACCTCAAAATCTGTTAATTTACACAAAGCCTTGCACTCTTTTACCATTTCCGCCGCCATGGTAAGTTTGTCCAGTCCTTACTAACCTCCTCATCATGGCCTTCTACTAACCTCCTCATCATGGCCGTCTTGCCTCATGATCAACTACATTGAATGTCACTGGCCTCTCTGTTACGCCTTCTTGTCTCACGATCAATTTTGATTGACCTTTCTGGCCTCGCCTTTTGAAATGACACACACACACACACTTTAATTTTTGGTTGTTGAAATCAAGTATATCGATCATTTTCATTCTTGCATTGGTTTCAATGGAGACAAGACAAGAATAAATTTTCACAATGAAAGGGAGCTTTAGTGCAACAACAGAGTTGCTACCGTGTCACCTAGTGGTCACGGGTTCGAGTCGTAGAAACAATATCTCCTATTCAATAAGTAACATTGCTTGGGTCATATGATCCCCCATTCAGCTTGCCTTAGTTGCTTAGTCTGTTTTGCTAGTCAGCCCGTTCATCCCTCCCCCCTGCTTGCCTAGTCAACTCGCCTGATACACTAGGTATGCCTAGTCCTTTGGCCCATCCAGACTACTCAATTCATATGGCATCTCCAACTCACTTGGTTTGCTTGTGTCTGTTTAGCCCATCCGGCTCACTTGATTTGCTACCCCTCTCACCCGTTTAGCTCATATTGTCTATTTGGCTCGTTTAATCCACTCAGTTTGTTTGGCCCATTTAGTCTATATGGTTCGCTCAGCTCATTTGAAAAATCCTATACACTTGGTTCATCAGCTCGCCCAAACATATAGGGAATGGAATAATACCTACCCGAACGCCTCATCTAAGGCTCAATGATCAATATATTGCTGTGAGGATCTTACCCACGGATTTGCCATTTCTAGGTTTTGAAGAACGGTTTCAGAAAGAAGCAAATTTGTGCTCCTCGTCCATCCGCCCATCTCTCATAAAGGTATCTGCTAACATTTTGCACTTCCCATTTTGATATTCCATCATCTGGACACTCCCACTAACCATTTCTTTGTCCCTTCAGCCCCCAGAATACATGCCGGAGAACTTATCGAAGAACTCAGCCTGGATGGGCGGCGCCATATTGGCTAAAGTTGTTTTTCCACAGAATCAGCATGTAACCAGGGGAGATTACGATGAGACGGGACCAACAATCGTTCACAAAAAGTGCTTCTAGGCCTGGTTGAACTCACTCAAGTTCTCCAGAAACTACAATGACCACCCACAATTGATCATAAAAGAATGCTTCTAACCTGGCTCATCTATTAATTTAGATAATTTACGTTTGTAACTCTATTTTTCTATAAGAAGAGTCTGTCAATCATTGATCTATTTTTGTTGTTTATGGAGAAATTTCAAATGTGACTCGATTATGTTGTAAGCTGATGACCCTCTCGTGTAGATTTGATTCTCGTACTAGAGGCCGAACAGTCGGTCATTATTAAACTGTCTTAATTGTTCATGGTTGATGTGTATGACGATTACATTTTATTCTTCTAAAGCAGATTGCACTGATTCGCTGTTTGTTTTATTATATTTCCAAAGATGCTGTAGCTGTTTTTTTCCTTACCTTTTTTGTTTTGGATTTGAACTTCATGCCATTCTGATGTGCTCATCATTAGGTGACAAAGAATTGAATGGAAGCAATAACAATACGATACATCCGAACTCAATCGATACATCTAAACATCTAAATAGGATGTAGTTATCGTCAACAATAAGATAATATGAAAATTGAAAATCGAATGCAATGACAATCAAAGGATTGATCTAAGTCGAGAGTTAATATCATTATATCTTATTTGTTGTCAGAAATTTCTACAAGAGAATGAGAGGCAATCAAAATCCTTCTCAACAGCGACTCTTAATACAGGTCTCAAGATCTTCCTCTTTAATTCCATACTCGTTAACAAACGTATCAATATTAACGAATTAAATTATTGAATTTACACATTTAATCCACATCCATTTATATAAACCTCATTCATGCTATAAACATTAAAGCACTTAATGATGTTTAACATTTTAATGATAATTATTATTGATGTTAATTTAAGTATAAATCTATCAAAGGGAGATTAATTTTTAATTTGGACTTAATTCTTTCATCGAATTATTAAACTCGATGTAGGCAGCTGTCATGGTTGGTTCAATCCAAAACACAATTAATTATGATAACATTTTCAGCGACAAAATACTTAAATAAACATCAATAGCTTATTAAAACACCATCAATTTTATATTCCCACGGGTTGGTACAGATAATTTTTATAGGGATATTGTCGACAATAGGTTGGGATTAAATTCCAGTGGGTGCAAAATTTCTCGTTAGTTGCCTCGCTACTGTAGGTGCTACTGTTATTAAGGATGAAGTTCTTCATAATTTATCCCCTTTCAGATAGTGAGGAACCACTCATGAGAGATTGTCAAAGTGATGGTTTCACTTTTATTGGAACAAGCATATATCTATTGTCGTCCCTCCTCTGTATCATGTAGTTACATAAGACGTTTAATAAATTAATCAAGTATTAATAGTGTATTATAGGATATTTTCTTTCAATATGATAAAAAAAATTTGAGATGGTAACTTATTGGATGTACCCAGCTTAGCATGAGATTGAGCTTGACACAATCTCTTCGTCATGATCAACTGTAACTTTTTTATTTATCTTTTCATAGATGGTCATGAAATCGATCGTGTAGGACCACCTTTTGCTGAAGAGCTCGACACAATCTTTTATTTGTACAGTTCTATTTTGTCACATCTCAATTTTCCTCAAATTTTTAACTTTTTTCTGACTTTTGGTCGAAAAATTTCTTAATATAATTTGTTTACTATTAGATCATGTATCTCCCAATAATTTCATCGAAAACAAAGTTATTTTAAACCTTTTTAAATATTAACATTAAAAAGTTATCTAAAGTTACATTATGGCATTATTTATGTAGCTTTTATTTTAAATATTATAATAAAATTATTCCCAAATAACATTGGATCAAAATCTATTAAATCAATCAATTGGTGTCTGATCGATTCTTGATAAAATAAAAAAAATTGTCCTCTTCGTAATAGTCAATTTTAATTTTTCAATTTATTTTTTTATAGATAGTCATGAGATCGATCATGTAAGATCGTTGAGGTGATAAATTTCATCTTTACTATAATAGATTGACCATTAAAGTTATAACATATGTTTGACTTGACATGTATCGATCTGGATACAACTTTTTGATATATCTTCTTATTTATTTAAAATTTATAATAATTATCAATATTATATATTTTAAATTTTGTAATAAAAATGGGAAATTTTTTAATGTTTTAACAAAATAAAAATTGTCAAATTTTTATGTCAATATTATAATTAATCAAAGTTTATAACTATTTATGATTTTAAAATTTTTCTATATTTTTTATTTTTTATTTTAATAATTAAACTATAAATATATTTAAATTAAATATTTCAATCCACGAGCTTACACCTCGACATGGTGCACGTGGGCTCGTGTTCAAACCAGGTGAGATACGATAACTGGATAGGTCATGCTAAATACGATTCATTTTATTTCGTGTTAGGTTGAGTATGACGTGGAAAAAAAACCAATTGACTCTAAAGCATAACTTAATGGAAAAAACCAAATTAAGCATGACATCAGGAAAAAAAAATCATCAATCTCTGATGGAATTTGTCACTTCAGCGATCTCACACGATCAACTCCACGACCATTTGTAAAAAGGTAAATTAAAAAATTACAATCGACCACGACCAAAGAGGATATATATAAAAAAAAATCATCAAGCTTATTTCATGTCTCGCACATCTTCAATGACATAGTTAAGATTTTCAATCTGACCAGGAGGGATGAATTCAAATAAAATTTTTTAAAAAATCTTAAATTTTATATTTTTCCTTAATAATTATACATAATCATTTTTTAAAATTATATTTCATAATTATAATACATTAACCCTTTCAAAATTATATTATCCAACTTTAAAAATTCAAAAATACTTAAAAATATAAGTTGAAATTTTTTAAAATTTCAAACGTTAGTGTAGATCGATTTTCACATTCTAAAAGTCTAACTTTCAAATTTAAGGAGTTGAAAATAAATTCTTGATTCTAGTTGAAACAACAATCCATCGCGATCTCCCAAATTATTTTCTTCAACATTTATTCAAGAACTCAACACAACTCAATTACTTAATCAAAGCTCAAAATCTTTGACTCTAAATATCTAAAAATCTAACAATCTAAAAATCGAACCAACAATTGAAAAATAAGCTGGGATTCCACTTGCAGTCGTCGAATATCATAGTCTCTGAAATCGCACTTTAGGTACTGAAATCGAGCCTAAGCTTCCTCAAATCATGATTTTCGACGACAAGAACACACGACGAGAGCAAGAAATGTATCCTGTAGCTTCGGCGAAAGAAGAGAGCCAATGGACTCATTTCAAGTTGTAATATTTCCTCACAAAAATGGTACCAATAGATAGCTTAAGTTGAAATCTTTCCAAATATGTGATCAATTTTAATTTTTTAACGATGAACGATGATATTATATCGATTAATCTTAGGATGGACGATCCGATCCCATATTTCGTCCATCAAATAAATCCAAGAAGTGAGGTGACTCTAGACGCAACACCCCCGTATCACTAGTTGTCGAACACTACATGCATGTGAGTTGCGTGGGTTTCGAACTTTGGTTGTTTGGGAAAAATACGCGGACTCTTACCACCACATCATGGGATGTGTCCTCACTTGTATTCTCAAAAGGTGGAATTCGCCACCCCAGTAACCCCACACGGTCGACCCCATGACCATCTATGAGAAGGTAAATCGAAAAGCTGCAATTAACCATGACGGAGGAGAATATTACTAGATTCGAACTCTTACCCTCTTCTGCAATTCTGCTCCATCATAACCAACTAACTATGCCCCGGGGGCTAATGTGTAGTAAAAATTGGCTTGGAGAAACTTTTTATAGTGATCGGCGCTATCTTTGAAACGACCCCATAATTAAGGATTTTTTGGAGGTACGGTACTACTATGTTGATAATAGCCTACTGCCGAAATAACACCTCAGTCAACAAGTACATGTTGCTAAGAGGACTCGAACTCGAAACCTCAAACAACACACGTTTCCATGCTTATCACTTGGGATAAGTCACTTCAACGTATCCTCACATCTATTGTCCCCGGGGCAATGGTGTCGTGGTAGGATATCCAGGTTGTCACCCAGGCACCTGCGGTTCAACGTATCCTCACATCTATTTGTAGGAATTTTCCTCCAAATGGGGAGCGCAATTAAAGGATGTTGAACGTCTTGGCTGGCTGCTGCGTGCACTTCTCGATTTACCCTAGTGGCCAATGGAAAACTTCCGTGGGGCCGGGCCGGTCACCCCCAGAGATAGTCAACGTATCCTCACATCTAGATTCTGTTGGTTGTTGATAATAATTAATAAATATAGATAGTTTATCAATTAACTTGGTTGGTAATCTTGCATTTGTATTTTAATCTCTTTGAACTCCAATGTGTTATTAGCGAATCAATCACCCATGTAATTTGCAATCTTTTATGCATATGCAAATTATTAGTGCAATCAACCTCTAATCAAGGTTGACTAGGTTGTCCAAGCTCAAGTTGACTCAAGTTAAATTTTGATGTTTGATCAATATGTTAAGTGGTCGAATAAGACATCAAGTAAATCGAGGTTGACTGGATACTTGACTTGATGAGCATAGTTTGAGCAAATATGTGTATTTGAGTAAAGAGTTAAGTAGGTCAAGTTGATTGGATACTTCATAAGAAGAAAAAAGTTTGAGTCAAGGTTGATGAGACACTTGATGATTGAAGATAATGAAAGTTCAAGTAGATCACGGTTGATCGAATACTTGACATGTGAAAGAAAATTCAAGTGGATTACAGTTGATCGGATACTTGGTGATTGAAAGTCCAACAGGGAGTTGGCAAGAAAAAAAGGTCAAGTGGATCACGGTTGATCGAATATTTAGTGATCAAAAGTCCAACAGCGAGTTGTCATAAAATACCAAACACTTGGTATGAAAAGTGAAGTCTAAGTAAGTCAATGTTGATCGGGCACTCGACGTGAAATGAATGAAGTCCTGATAGATTGAAGTTAACCAAATACTAGGGAATCACGAAGTCTAATAGGTCAAGGTTAATCGGATGTTGGGCAACCAAAAGTCTCAACAGGTCAATGGTGATTAAATATTGAGCAAAAGAAGTCTTAATAAATTGAAACCAATCAAATACTAGACGAGGCAAAAATTTAGCCTTAAAAAGGATAAAATAGAGGTAGCAATTAATTGCTTACCTTAAATCCAGAATTCGGGATTTGAGGTGAGAAAGAAGACTGACTGGTTGAACTGCTACCAATTGATTCGATTGGTGACACTGTAGTAGTGAAAATAACGTTGCGGAATCAATTGGCCAGTTCGACTGATCGTTGACAGTAAATTGATGATGTTGAACAATCGATTATTAAAGTAAAAAAAGATCATTCTGCATATTTAAATAGTCAGATCCAACGAGATAGTCGATTGGTGAAGCCTATCAACCAATTAGTAGGCGAAAATCAGCTCGAGCAACAATCTTTAACAAAGAGTTTCGAGTGAAATCGAAGTCACTGGTTCTTGAGAAGTTGGAGATAAAGTACTACTGTATTTCTTACTATCAAGAAACAATCTAAAGCGATAGAGAATCAAGTAAAATTTTAATATTATACATGTGACATTAAATTTGATTTAAATTTTCCACTACGTAACTACGTATTTAAATGATGAACACGAAATCAAGACCAAACAATCGGAGTTATTTGCCTCCTCTAACTCAGCATGGATCCCTAAATGAGCTAAAATGTTAAATAATTCATAGATCTTAATTATTAAATAATTAATAGTTCTCACTACTCAAAATAATTTATTTCAAATTATTTAAAACATTCATTGATATTATCAAAAAATTCAACAACGATTTTAAGAAAGAACGGAGAGAAGTCGAGAGTCCCATGTTAGAATGAGTGTGGTCCCCACTTTGATCGTGAATTCGAAGAAGGTCAAAAAATTAAAAAAAAAAAATTGAAAAGCAAATTGGCATTACCAATAAAATCAGTGAAATACAAGTAATCAACTAATGTGGCATGCCCAAATTTGTATATATTAATTTAAATATATACAAATTAATACAAGTGATAGTTTAAAGGCATTTTTTAAAAAGTAGGGAAAATATCAAAAATAGATAAAATTGTGCTCAGACATGAATACCATCAGATTAAAATAATCGTGAGAAAAACATCAAATAATACTTTTACTTTTATAATAATATTTATATATTGATCTATAGACCACCCCACTAATAGTTGATTTGGCATAACCTATTAGGTCCTTGTATGCTTGGGCGATGCCTTCCATAATACTAGGGTCCCATATCGAACCTCAACCTTCTCTACCTGTGCGACCATATTGGTTGTGGGACGACGAAGAACCTTGGTCAAGTGAGCTCTCTTTGACCTTAATCTTTAACGATCCTTGATGCAAAATCGATTTCATCGAGGTTGCCTATTTGAAAAGTGATGTTGGGCCAATAATCAAACGTACTAGGAGTACAGACCAACGACTACCACTCTTAGCTAGCGCAACAATCCGCTAGTGCGATTGGCTGATGGACGGCATCTCACTCGTGTGGTAGTCCACGCAGCCTGCCTAAGGCTTGTGTGGCAACTTGCGTGGACCTTCCACCTTCGCGACTATATAAGGTTCTGCGAAAATAACCGAATGTATGATTTTTTTTCTCTCACGCAAAGGCTAATCTTCTCCGTTTTCTTTCTCTTTGAACTCTTACACTCTCTCGTGCACGCACACGAGCCTTCCCTCTCAGTTCATCACTGACTTGACCGTTGGAGGAGTCATGCCAATAACGCTGACCCCCGACTGACATGTTTTGATTCGTAAGACATAGACGATAGTGCACTTTCATTTCATGTTAGGTTAAGTATGACATGGAAGAAAAAAATCAATTAAGAATTTCATAAAATTTCTTCCATGTCTCACATTATATTGATTGTCAATAATAATTAATAAATGTAGATAGTTTATGGATTAACTTGGTTGTTAATCTTGTATTTGTATTTTAAACTCTTTGAACTCCAATGCTTAAGGCCATCACCCATACAATTTGTAATCTTTTATGCATATACATATGCTCTCAGGATGTGTCATAAATGATGGATATATAATATTTTTGATATAATAGTCACAGATCGAATCTCGATCCTGTCTATATCTGAATTTATTTTTTTTCATACTCGTAGGATCGCTATACATGAGTTATCTCAAATAATTCATAGTTAAAATACTGTTCCATTAAAAAATTTTCTATCCAAAATAATTTTGCGT
>JBBMKF010442372.1:0-13540 GCA_037834155.1 Curcuma caesia
TTACCTTGCCTTTGGCAAGAGGCTGTTTCCAGGATTTGAACTCGTGACCTCTAGGTCACATGGCAGCAACCTTACCGAGGCTATTTATCATTTTACATAGATGACTTAAATTTTTGTAATTAAACAAAATCAGAAAAAATCCAGGAGATACTTTTCATGAGTTAAAAAAAGGGCATTTAAATGTAGTTGATATTAAATTTTGCTTTAAATTCAACAAGATAAACTTAATTTGAATGAAGTGAAGACCATCCATCAAACAAAACCAGGAGGGCATACTCCCTTGTGCCACCCCAAAAGGGTCTGAAGGTGTTAAATGGCTATTGTTTGGCTCAAAGACCTTGCAGAGACAGTGACATGTACATGACAAGCAAAATCACATGCAAGCAATGTGGCCACGGAAGTGTGATCTACATAATTTGGCATGCTATGGAGGTTTATATGGAAGCTTTTTTGTGGGCCAAACTAACAAGCCTTGTTATTGCATCCTCTATCCAGGCTAGGCCTCTATGCTTAATTCTTTCCTAATGCCACCTCAAATCACTTCAAATCTAAATACTTCCTTCATGCAAAGAACCATGCAAACTCCAGCACAAAACAAGATAATTTTGACTTGAGTAGTGACCATAAGGTTTCCATTTCACAAACAATGGCCTAGAAAACAAATTCCCACCTGAATTATGATTATTAGGTATATAAAGACACATCAAATGCCAGGAGTTACTAACAAAAGCATACCAAACCTGTAACACAACTTTAATTGAAAATTAGAAGCACAAATGTTAAGCTTTAGTTGTCATATTCATAGTTTAAAGCATTGTCATATGCCACAGTATCGGCCTCTGGATGTAATATAAGGTTTTGATACTGCATTAAAGCATGATGGGACACTTTTGGATAAGTTTTATTCCCTTAATCCCCTTGCACTTGAATTGTTTATTCTCATAACAAGGCTAACAATTTTAATAGATTGTATTGAAATTCTAAAAGAAACATATTTGAAAAATATAACAAACATGTTAACAAGTTATCTAAAGTACATAATTATTTAACTAATTGTTATAGTTTATTAATTGATTATTATTGACCACATAGTATTGCTAATTAACAAATACTAACTGATATTTTATGTATAAAAGGGCAGCCTGATACACGAAGCTTCCGCTATGGGGTCCTGAGGAAGGGTCTATTGTATGTAGCCTTATCCTACATTGCAAAACGTTGTTTCCGCAATTAATTATAAAGTCATAGTTCTATTAACTTGAACTAACTATATATGAAATTATCTTATAACTTATTTAACAGGAATGATTTATAAATTTATATCTCTATCAATAATCAATGACACTCAATCAAATTCAAATTTAGTGTACATATAGATAACTTTTTAGTTAACTTATTTGATTCAACTAATTAGATAAGCATTAACATGTTGTATCAAAACTATGGTTTATTATTATAAAGTTATATTCTTTACGATATTAACTATAAGCATAAGCTATATATTATTAATTTAAAATAAATATAACAATAATAATAATATAATTTCATAATAGCCAAAAAATGATATACTTAATGATATCATAATTAAATATTTTTTGGGAAGGGGGAGGGGCAGGAAGGGGGGTTGAAATATTATAATTAATATTTTAGTAATATTAATTTAATAAATATTACAAATGGTATAAGTTATGTAATAATTAATGAGATTAAAGTATAATATAACAAGTTAATTGTCACGGCATCATTTGACAAAATATTTTGAGGGTTGGTTTCACTAATGGATGGTAGGCTCTTTTTCCTTTATACTGGTTATTTGGATATATACCATTCAACTACAAGATTGATTATGGCACAAAATTACTATAATACTTATTATATATAAAATAATCTGCTGGATATGCCTTTTCTACTCACTCGTATTAATCTCTAGTACTGCATTTTATCACCTTGGCATTGGAGGTACTTTGTGGCACAGGTAGGACAATACATGAAATCCATGCTGGCCAGCAAAATGGAGAATTTTGTTCGTGCCAACCAAAATGGTAAAAAACTTGAACCCTTGGCAGATCCAAGAAAGAAAAAACTATCAGTAAAGGAGGCTTCATATATATAATTTGCAAAAATCAAATATAGCTAATAAACAATTCATGTAATTAACAATGTTTCGGCTAAATTTCTAGTTGCAATTTAACATTTGTCGAAAGAATTCAAGTATCTGACATGATTCCAAACATGCAAAAGCATAATCAGATAATCAGAATAAATATACCATTACTGCAAAATTTCTAGTACCTTTAAGCGGGCTCTTTGTTGCATCTGAGCATGAAGGGTCCAAGAGTTGATGCAAAGAATGCGCAAAATTGAAGAAATGCGACGCAAAGCTGCAATTGATGTACAGAAAACAATAGTCCGGCCTTGGCCATGAACACTTAATATGTAACATAAATACGCCTCTTTATCTTCTTCCCTGCATCTGCAAATACCAAAAAATACATATTAATGCACAATGTGAAAACTGAGAATGATGTATAATGCCGCCAAGGTTACATGATGAGTTGTAAGGAAAAAATCAAAGATAACAAAATCTAAACATAGTATCATGAAGGCATCTTTTGCATATTGGTCAAGACTAGAGGACAAGTACAAGTATGATCCAGTCTAGAAGAGTCTCACAAAAAAGTTCTTTTATTTGTTTTCAAGAGGATCTTGAAAGCTAGACATCTCATTGAAACCTAGAAGGGCTTAGCTTCTCCACCCACTATCAATGTAGGAGTAATGCCCCTCATCAATTATTTTCTAGTTTCATGCTCATGATTACAAATGTAGATTTATATAGGCTCACAAGCGAAGAGGACACGTTATCGTGTAAGCAATTCTCATTTACATTCAAAGGTCATTTCAGAGGAACAAAGAAAGCAAGAACCACATTTCTTCTAAAACATACTCGGATCAATTAAAAATTAAACCTTGGCAGTGAAAACCATTCATGACACATGGGAAATTGAAGCTTTGCAATCACTCAAGCCATAGTATGTGGCCAGCATCAGAATTCACCAAGCCAAAAACCTCACTATCAATCATATCAAACTGGTTGATAAAAATCATAAAATCAATTTAAAAAATTATAAAAATAGAAAGCAAAGGAAAAAAAAAAGAAGAAGAAAAAGTTTAAGTGGGATCTAGTAAAAGATGAAATGTAATAGTTAACAGACAAGAAAGGAGAATATTATCATCAGATATTTATAATTAAGATCAGAATGCTACAGTTCAAAAACGCCCGCACCCTTGCATTAATGTGACATGATGCTCTAATGTTATCTGAAAGCAAGGATTTTGTAGCCTACAATTTGATGGGACAAGCATAAAATACTAGTCGGCAGCAATTACCCTACCTCCATCCATTATTTATGGCAAATAATCCAACAGCTAGACAATTGTAGGATCTAGTAAAGGAAGTTCCAATTCATTGATAAAAATGCATTAAATAGAGTGAAAAAAGAAAAAAGATGCCAAGTAACACAAAATATCCATTTTAGTATGTAATCCTAGTACAATAAGACCATTATATTGGAAAAGAAGAGAGAGGGACAAATTGCTGGATGTAATATCAATGCAAATTCCAATCAAATATAGAAGCATGAAAGGGTGAGTGTGAGTTACTCAAGGAAGGATTCTTCGAGGTTATGAGCCAAAACCGCAGCATTTGTCAGGTCAACAACTGCAACATCAGGTCTGATTCCAGCTCGCTGTGAGAGTGTCTCAATCGAATTTAGCGCATCTGAATTTGATGTTTTTGAACTAGAGAATCCTCTCTTAAGTTTTCTACGGAAATTATCAGATAATGCTATTGTTGCAGAGAATACAAATGTCTGTCTCTTCTTTTGCTGTAAATTTGGAACGGTTTTGCACATTGCACTCCCTTTCGTACTTTGTTCAGCCGAACCATTAACCATGGGCATCATATCTATGATAGACTGCATCTCATGAAAATGGCCTTTCTCTATCATCCTATCAGCTTCATCCAACACAAAGAAAGACAAGGAGTGCAGCTGTAATACAAGTATAAGAATATTAGTATGCTTAGATTTGAGGAGAAGCCAACAATTGCTAGGAAATGCAGGATCAAATATGAGGATTATCTAAAAGTACTATAAATACGGAAAATATTAGGAAGAATGTTATTTTATTTTTTCTGTTCTGTGTTTTATATATGTGTGGCCACCACAGGTCCAAAAGATCATCAAAAAAATAATTTTACATAACAGAATAAAAATATTACGCCCATTCCTCAGTGGAAGAAATGCTACTCCAGGTTTTCCTGAACAACTTAAAAACAACTCTTATTGATCCAAATACTAACTAACTAATAGTGACCAAGGATCATATTCCGCAGAAACAACTTCAAAACTAACCTCCACAAGATGTTCTTCTCCTGCTGACATAATCTCCCACAACCGTCCTGGTGTTCCAACAACAATCTCTGGTCGCCTTTTAAGAAGCCTTTCCTGTTTTTCTGTTGACATTCCACCGACTATAGTGACCACTTGAATATCAAGAAACTTTGCAGCTTCCTTCAAATGGTTAGATACCTAGAAAGTGACCAACATATATGGTCAAGGCAACCAACACTTGAATATCATAATTCATATGCTTTCAAGAGAAAGCAATCAACATAATTGCAAAAAAAATATCCGCCTATTGATGCAAAGCACTTCACTGTCTACTAGAGGAGTAAAAAAAGGACAAAATAAAATAGGATAAACAACTAATGCACCATCACCATTCACTCACAAGGCAAACAATCCATCAATCTGTATAAAGGGCAAATATTACACATGCATCTCCATATAGAGGTGTGAGGCTTAAAGGTTGAAGTACTTCTAAAAGTTAGAAGGAAGACATTATGCAAGCAGTTCAACAAATAGCTCACTTGGGAAGTAAGGAGTACAGGGAATCAAACAGTTTTTTACCTTCTAAACCATGAAGAAGGAAAGCAAGTGACATGTGCAATAAGGAATTTACAGAAAAGAATAAGATGTCTATTGTAAGGTTAAAATGCAAGGATATGAAAAATAATTTAGAAAATGAACAAATCAAAAGAGATGTATATAAGAAGTTAGCCTCTAGCTTTTAGCCCAGATTTAAACATGTTCATAACATCATTAAGAAAATAATAGAATAGATAATAGGTCCAGAGAGAAAGATGAAATGCCAAAACAAACACTTAAGAAAACAAGAACTGAAGCTGGAAGAAGAGAAGTGTATATAAGAAATAAGGCAATATGTTTACAATTATTAAATGATTCTATAGATATCAAGATAAACTTATAAATCACACCATCACAATAAACTACAAGGCAAGGTTGAAGCTGCTGGTAAGACTGGTGAACATCTACTGCCATGTAAGTTAAGAAAAGATATAGAACTAAGATGCTATGAATGGTTAAATTAGAGCAAAGTCTGCAATCGTAACTCATGGACTCATTCAATTTTAACTAGCATTTCTTGCCTACACAAGTACAACTAGTTTTCATCTAAAATTCACCGAAATTTTATGGTTTTTCCCTTTACTTTAGATATATGAAGATAGATGGCAAAAGGAAAAAAGAACAAAAGTGGTCAATAAATACTCCAAAATACCACACACACACACACACACACACACACACACAATATATATATGAAATAAAACTTATTTCTGTAGCTTCTATTTTAGCAAAAAGGAAGTTCCCAATCTTACTATTGCCAATACAGAAGAGGTCAAATTTACTTCTCACCTGCAAAGCAAGCTCCCTTGTTGGAGTGATAATAAGAGCTCGAAGAGGACCTTTGTGAAAAACTTTCTTAGTTGAATTATTGCTTTCATATAGGAATCTACCCTCTTTTTCTCTTTCTTCAAGGAGGCGTTGCAAGATAGGGAGCCCAAAGGCAAGTGTTTTACCAGAACCTGTCTCTGCTGCACCTATGACATCCTGATTAACCATAAACAGTAGGAAAAATCATTAAAAAAGTGTTTCTAAAATATGAAAAATCTCCAAAATATTATTATCACAACTATTGGCGGAAGGGGAATTCCCAGTAGCTAATACTTGAACCAATATTAGGTACGAGGAAATGACCCAAGGGAAAATTCCCCGGAAAGGCTTAACTACAATGGCATATCTTAAAAATCACTACTAAGCTAACTAGGAAAAAACCAGCTAATGCATAAATGATACTGATTGTAGTAATTGAAGTTGGGATATAATCATAGAAGTTAATCCAAAGGATCCAACCTTTCCTTGATGAGCAGCAACTGGAATACAGGCTTTCTGAATTGGAGTGGGTTCTTTGAATCCGAGCCGGCGTATTGAGTTGATAAGAAGGGGATGAAGCCTTAACTCTTTCCAAGCATAAACTTCATCCTCATCAAGAATCAGTTTTTCGTTGTCATCATCACCAGTAAAATTATGTTGGATTATGTCTGCTAGGCCAGGAACAACATCAACAAATCCATATTTTAAAGAGAGGAGGTGGAAATGGCAAAACAAACTCACCCTTTATATCTTCACTCTCTTCAGAATCTTTCTTATTCCTTATTACCTTCCTTTTCTTCGTTTTACTTTTGGATGGCTCCTCACCTTTATCAGCATTGGTAAGATGTGAACCATCCTCCACAATCTCTACTTCCTCATCCCTTTGCCCCTTCTCCTTCTTCGACTTCAAGTCATAGTTAAGTTTCTTTTTACTCTTTCCATCTTCCACATTGGTAAGATGTGAGTCATCCTCCACAATCTCTACGTCCTCATCCCATTGCCTCTTTTTCTTCTTCGACTTGAAGTCATAATTAAGTTTCTTCTTACTCTTTCCATCTTCCACAGCCGGAACCTCTCCAATAAGTCCGTACACTGACTCGTCGATCTCCTCCAAAGAAATAAACCCTACACGCAACAGAACCACGCAATATAGAACTAGGAGCACAAAGAAAATCGAACCAACGTTATAAAACCAGGGCACAATAGAAAACGAGTGGGAGAAAGGAACCTCCTTCGCTGCTTCCCTCGATAAAAAATAAAGGGTCTTCAGAAGGAAGAGAATCGTTCCAGGCTAGCGAATCGACCTGATCCGACTCCGGCGCTGCTTCTCTTTTGGAAGGGTTCGCCTTCTTATGCTTTCGGTTGGACGTGCTCTCCGGCATCGAGGAGTTGGAATTCAGGTCCTGAGACGACGGGTGGCGTCGAAAGGAAAGGAACGGCGACCTGCAACAAGTATGGAACTCACGGGGCGTCGTCTGTGCAGGAGGCGAGGAGCGGACGCCGGAGAGAAGCACTAGCGCATGCGAACGCCGTAGCAAGTGCAGTTGAGAGTGAGGGACGGCCGGCGGAGAGGAAGCCGACGCCTGGGAGACAGTGGGCGAGGGAAGGAAAAGCGCAGCTTTCTGGTTAGGGCAGTAGCATCGTTTTTCTAATCGAAAACCCCTAAAACTTTTAATAATTTAAAATACACTTTCAAAAATTTGAATTCTTGAAAATCATAAAACTCTACAGATTTTTTTTTTAAATATAGCATTTAGGCTACGTTTGATAGGACGTAATATAATCACGTTTGTAATGTAATCAAATTTGTAATATAATATAATATAATCAAGATTACATTACTATGTTTGGTTGAAGGAATGCATGTAATCTTTGATTACAAGGATGATTACATTACCGTATTTGGTGTCCATTATTTTCAAAAAAAAAATATAATTTTTATTATTATAAAATACCAATAATATCTTTCCTCCCTAATCGGACTCGTGGAGACTGGAGAGGAGTTAAAAGTCTAATCTTTTGGTTGCTCGGAGAGGAAAGGATAAAAAGTGAGGGAGAGAGGGATTGGGATGGATGCGGTGAAGAAAAGGATTGTGTGGAGTGCGGATGAATGCGGTGAAGAAAAGGATTGTGCGTCGCGGAATGCAGATGAATGTGGGAAAGAGAAGACTATGCTTCGTGCGGATTGAATGGTATATTTGGTACGATAAAAATAGAATCCGTAATGTAATCTGATTCCACACTATTTCCTTTATAATCGAGATTACAAATCTTGGCTCTTTTTTTGTAATGCAATTACATTACATTAGATCTCTAAAATGTTACCAAACAAAGTAAATCTTCCAGGATTACATTAAGTCTGATTACCCCTTATCAAATGGTGTCTTCTTATTATGAAAATTTTTGAATTACTTTTTATAATATAATAAAGGGAAAAAATCAAAATCGAGAAACATCAAATTGACTCTTTTAAACAAAAATTAAATTAAATGGACGCTTCATTTGATTTTATCTCGGAATACCACCTTGTAGAAGCTATACTTAATAGTTATTATAACATATTTAAAATGAGTTTAAAATTTAAATTTATATCGTATAAAAATTAACAAATAGTTACTACAATATATTTAGAATTAAAATGATTTTGATCATATTTAAATAATTTAAGTTGATAAATAATATTTTAATATAATATTATTTAAAAATTTTAAATCTTAAATTCTAAACTACATGTTGTAGCATCTATTAAGTTATTATTACACGGCTATTGAGTAGCTTCTATATGATACGGTGTAAACTCTAAATCTTAAATTCATTCTAAACATGTTATAATAACTATTAAGTAATTTTTATATGTTTTAATAACTAATTGTAACTTCTACACATTGTAATAACTATTAGGTAGTGTTTATAAGATGTAAGTTTTAAATCTTAAACTCACTTTAAATACGTTATAACAACTACTGAATAACTTTTTCACATTCTAACAGTTACTCGATAACTTTTATTTATTGTAGTAGTTATTGATAACTATTATAACATAGTTATATAAAAAAATATTTTTGAAATAAAATCATTAAAGAGATGCTCGTTTAACTTTAATCTAAAATGGATAAATAGTGGATGCCCATTTAATTTTTGCTTAATAATAAATAAATAATTTATAATTATACTTTTACTATCCATCATCTAACGGCCCTACACGATCAGTCTCATAATCATCTGTGAAGAAGTAAATCAAAAAGTTATAGTTACCAATACGGAAGAGGACATTGTCTCGATTTTATTGAGATTCAACCTTGTTCATTGCAGTAAGTTTGCCCCTCAATAATAAATGAATAATTTATAATTATAAGAATACATGATAAAATGGGAAATAAATTAAACGATAGACAAATATTTGAAATAATTAAAAAGATATATTATAATTAAAACAGTAATAATAATAATAGATATAAAATAATGATGGATAAAAATGTCAACGTACTAATTTGTCGTCGCCGTCGCGAGGAAGGGTTTTTGAGCAGGGAGAGGAAAACCAACGCGGCGCTCCTCCGATCGCCGAGTCGATGTGATGTGGAGGTTGGTGTTGCGGAACTCGAGGAGTGGAGTCCGCCGGCTCTGCTCGTCCTCGTCCTCGTCCGCGGCCGTCCGTGGCCTTCCGGCCGACGAGGGAGACTGGGCCTACGCCGACGAGTGGTGGGGCGACGGCGGCCACACCGTCTTCCGATCGGCTTCCGAACATGGGAACGGCGTCGTCTCAGTTGTTGCCCACCCTTCTTCCCGTCCGGTTCTGATCTCAACTCTCGAGCTTTATCTATTCTTCTCCCCATGATTCAGATTACTCAATTTTTACTGTTTCAAAGTTTGGATTGTGTTTTTATTTGTATGAGATGGTTAAACCTAGGAGGATCTCCACATGGATAGATGAAGTACAGAGTTTTTTCATGACCAGTGCTAGTATGATCAGCATGATTTTGGCTAAGACCTCAAAATCTAATGGAGAGTTTATCACAATAAGTATGTTGGTTGCAAATGTTCAAAATGCTCAATCCTTACTTCGCTTGCTTGTATTGCACTGTCCGAGCTTTCAGTACCATTTGCACAAAATGGAAGTCACCACATTCATTCACATAGATAGATGTTTGCATAGTCATTTGTTATGTGTAAAGTTTGAAAGGTAACTTTGAAATGAATAAATTTAACTTGTAGTGATTGTGTATAATTGATGTTACATGTCAATGCATTATTACCCACCCACCATCGCATATAAAGATGTATCATTTCTTGCAGCCTCGAGAGCAATGGCCTGCTATAGAAAGATCGATTCAGAAAAGGTATCAAGAACTCCTTCCAAATTTTGAAAATGATGGAAAGCTAAGGATACTTGGTTACCAGTGGCGTGTACTTCATTTTAATGGCAACACTCGCCAAAGCACAGCCAAAGTTATGGCTGCTTACAGAGAATCAGACCCTCACTCACTACTTTTGATGCAGCAGCCCCATTGTTTGGCAGTACCTTGTAATTCCTCCGCTCACTTTATTAAGGAAATGGTTCTCTCATGTGTTGTGAAAGATCTTTTTTTTTTTCATGTAGCATCCCAATCTTATTGTCATATTTCTCAATCTTACCATGGATATATATATTATTTGACGTACATTTGGAACTTCATCATAAGTTCACAAACTTGCATTTTGATTTCAAAAGCTTCATCTTTTTCAATATAGCTAATCGATTAGTCTACTTAGTTCCATTAAGCATTTCAACAAAAAATTAGCCGATTAGAAACCATTTGCAACATTTTTTTTCTTATGATATCTGACAATAACTAGTCTAGTCTTTTATATTTTGAGGACTTTTCTGCCTCGTGTTCTATTATACTTTTTTAGAGTTTTATTCAAGTTATGGTTAGTATCATAATGTTTCAGTCAACTTTAATTGTCATTGTGATGAATACCTTTAATGTAAATCTGTAAAGAAACCATAGACATGATACTCATGTATGTGAACACAAATAGTTGTACTAGGTCCCATTTACTTAGGTATGACAGAAGTCCTTGACAATTTCTCTTGATGCATCTCTAGGTTTTAATCTATTGTTGGCCTACTAATGATTGAAGCAATGCATTCCATGTCAGATCTTAAAAGTGTAGTGTCAGCTGGGTTGACTACACTGGCTTCTTCTGGTTATGATATTTATGGAGCAGTTACTGGGAGTAAAAGCATGAGGGTATTATGTATTGGACATGGCGGCGGAAGCCTACCATTGTTCTTGGCAAGTAAAATTAAAGGTAAGTTAACTTCAAATCTAAGTTCTTCTCTTCTTCTTAACTAAACTTTTCAGGTTGTCTTCGATAATGTTTACCTTCATTGATGCGATATTCGTCCAATTAAATATCATATTAGATGGTAGAAATAGCAAAACTTCTAGGATGAATTTAAAGTTAAAAATAAGTTCCTACAAAGGACAAGTTCATTCATGTCATCTTCAGGTGCCAAAATTGACATTGTGGAGATAGATCCGGTTGTCATCACAGCTTCAGTACAAGCAATGGGCTTCCCTGCCTCTTCCTTAAAAGAAAAATCACAAGGATTGTCATTCGATAGGTCTGCTGATGCAGATGAATTGCTATGGGGAAGCTTGCATCGCCGGCTCTGTCTGCACAGATCAGATGCTGAGGACTTTGTGCGGGAAAATTCCGATATATATGATCTAGTATTCATCGATGCATATGATGGCGATGACATCTTTCCATGGAAACTCTGGGATCCACAAGGGGCATTCTTGGAGTCTCTCCGAAGCAGAGTTAATCCTGTCCATGGCACTGTTGTTGTCAATCTACATTCTGATTCTGAAGTGTTGGGTCTGGAGACTAATGATCACTCGATATCCGAAAGCATTTTGCCAATGGGTGGATATGTTTCGCAAGTCTGCAAGGCTTACAAGGAGCATTTTGGGTTGGCATTTCTAGTATCAGTTCCTTGGCTATGTAACATGACTCTTGTATCATTCAGCGGTGCCCGTTTGTGTGCCGATTTGTGCGTCGACCGCCAAGACATAGATAGGAATAGGGTTTTAGATGCCCTTATCTCCAAATGTTACTTGGTAGAACATCTGTTTGACTTGCCATTTCCTTGTTTACCATATATCAAAAGAGGACTGATGTTAGTTGACTAAAAGTTGGACTGAATTTGCTCATTGTTACTGCCCTGGCTGTCGAGGAGGGCAAAATAATAAGAGTCTTGACAATTTGGAGACCTTTTAACAATTATGAACTTTCCTCTCGACAATTTGGAGATCTTTTAGCAGGTATGAACTTTGCCCCCTTGTCTGCCATTTCCTCCTCTTCATTCGCTGTCATTCGTCGTGCAATCCTTTTAGCATGCCATTCGGGAGTTTAAAAATCATGCTAAAACAATATTTTTAAATAATATAGAAAAAGAGAATAAATGAAAAGAACGTAAATTATGCATCGAGCTGTAAGTAAATCTTAATCGATCTTCCTTGTAAAAAAAAATTGTCTTCAACTTTTTCTGGATTGCTATACTACCGGAACGTACTTTGAGCGTGAAGAGTTGCATATAAAATAGGGCTTGACAAGCATAAACCACTGATGACGTTGGGATGTTTTTATTCAAAGAGGGTGTTTGATTAGGGTTATCATTTTTGATAACAATGATTATATGTTTAAAGTTATCCATGATAATTTTGTTTGATTGAAGTTATCAACGATTCTCAAGTTATCATCGATGCTTGTCACATCACTTTCCGTTGGTAATTCAAGAATCAAGTCCGGAATCAGATTTTTGAGATTTTTGTCGATTTTGGGATTATTTGTCTTCGTGCAGAAGACTCATTGGGACTGGAGGTGGCAAGCAATGTTGAAAGATTCGACAAGGGTCGGAGGTGGTAACCATCGTCGGAAGATTCGACGCTGGCCGAAGGTGGTAACCAACGTCGGAAGGTTCGACGAGGTCGGAAGGTGGCAACCGGTGTCGAAAAGTTCAACGAGGGCTGAAGGTGGCAACCGGCATTGGAAGATTCGACGAGGGTCAAAGGTGGCAATCAACGTCGGAAGGTTCGACGATGGTTGAAGGTGGCAATTGACCTCGGCAAGGGCGGATCCACCTTGTAAGCTACCCGGGATATAGCCCGGAGGCCCGACAACGTCGAAGAAGAAAAAAAGTTTTGATTTACGAACAAAAGAAAGAACAATTTGAAGGAACGAAAAAGATAACTCGGGGTATTACATCGATGTAGCCCATAGTCCGAAATCAGTCCGGGTAAATCACCTGGCGTGACTCCGCCATTGGACCTCGAAAGGCTCCACAAGGGTGGAGACGTTCAGTGGGCTATGACAACGACGACAACGATATTGGAAGGCTCAACATGGGTGGAGATGTTCTGCGGGCTAGGTAGCGATGACATCAATACCAAAAGGCTGGATGCACAACAGTGACAAGCGGCAAGACATGGACCGTAAGCACGAGAGCAGGACTATCTATTTTATTTTAAATTAGATTTTTAATTAATTGAATTAATTAATTTTTAATTATAATTGAGATAAATTAAATAGATAAAATTATCTTAAAAATTATAAAATAATAATAATTTTAAAATATTATCTAGATTATTTATTTATATATCAATAATAATAATAATAATATTTATTTTATTAGTCGATTCATTGATATAATTTTCTATATTAAATTATACATTAAAATCTTCAAACATATAAATTTT
>JBBMKF010442381.1:0-13538 GCA_037834155.1 Curcuma caesia
TTATCTTCAATTTGGTGGATGGACTGACCCATAACTCCATCTGAGCTGAAAGTTATGTTGGTTCGAAGTTTGGTCTGCAGTTTGGGCAGAGCACTCAGCGTGGCCATGGTCAAGAGGTACGGCTGTGCCATTTAGCACGGCCTAGAGAAGTCGTAGTTCTGTATACCTTGAAAAAGTTGTAGATCATGAAGTTAGCTATATTTTGGTTGGTGGCACGTCCCATGGGTCCATCTGAGCTGAAAGTTATGCCCGTTTTACTTTAAGTCTGTAGAACTGTCCAAAAGGGAGATATGCCTCGTGCTTTCCATCACACGACCATGCCTAATAGGTACGGCCTGGAACAGGCACGCTTCGGGAAAAATGGCACGGCCATGCCTATTGGGCACGACCAATCACTGGCGCTTCTCTGGAAATGAGGCACGGCCCCAAGCTGGATCAGGCAAAAACTGGGGCACGACAGTGCCTGATAGGCACGACCTCAACATGGTACTGCTCTGGAAGTGGGCACGGGCGTGCCTGATAGGCACGAGGCCCCTTGCTGTCTTCGATCAGTAGGAAGGGACACAACCGTGTCTGGGCCGTGGGTATGTGAGGCACGGCCGTGTTTTACTCTGTTGCTCATTTTCTTCCATTTCTTCGTGTTTACTACATAAGAGACTCGCCCGTGACAGCGAGCATGGTCAGTGTGAGCCTCTTCTCTTCATTTCTTGCTCCACCATCAATAATGCATCGTTTTGGCTCTAAATCGCATCCTGTCAAGCAAAATATATAAAGAGCAGATCTCCAAACAAAAGAGTAGAAATATGCAATATAAATGCATAAGGTGTAACAAAGTGTAGCATATGCAATGAATTACAAGTAGATGAGCGTTAAAATAAAGCTAAAAATCATATATGATCTACGCTCATCAATTGATTAAGTAGTTGATTGACTTTATGATAGAAAAGCTATTGATATGATGCAGTTAGACTCCAATAGTTAGATGGTTTAGGATGTACAATAGTTTAGTTGACTGAAGTATATTGCAGTGTGATAAATTGATGCAATCAACTAAATAAGCTTATTTTAGGCTTAAATAAAGCTACATTGAAAAGGGTATAAACATGCACTAAGAGGAGCTCATCAAAACTACTAAAACTCTTTATGCTTAACATCCTAAGTTCAACTCTTTAGTGCTTATAGTCTTTGCTTTGCTTAGCTTCACACTGGCATTCTTTTCTTTATGCTTAACATTCTATTCTTGTAAGAAGAAGAAAATTGTAAGAGGTTCTCCGCTGCCAAAAGGATTTGAGAAGGAGAAAGCATAATGAATTTAGTAGAGTGACTCATTAATGAGTTATAGGTTGTGAAGTATAAATCAGTGGTTTCAAAACATGTAAAATAACTTGTTAGCATTGTTGAATTCTTTAGTTTGTGTTCCTCTTATTTCTTTTTGCATTACTTACTTTGTTGTGTATTAAGTTTGAGATTTCACCATCGGCTATTCACCGCCCCCCCCTGGACAAAAATTGAATTGTTTAGAGTTTAAGTGACCATGTTGCGTGAATCAACTATATTAGGCGTGCTAAATGGATGAAACAAATTAGACACATATAACAAATAAGAGATAGTAACTCAATCAAATTAGCAAACTAAAAAAAAAATTCAACTATAAAATAATAATTCTACTAATACCATTTGGGCAAAAATCAAAAGGGTGCCCTTATTGGAATCCTCAAAAGAGTACCCTTTTTTTATTTATTATCAAAATAACACCTCATTCCACCTCAACCTATTTTTATTTTCAAAAATATCTTTATTTTTGATAATGTTATAGCAGTTGTGTTGTAGTAGCTATTATACAGTTATAACAATTATGATTTCATAGCTGTTACAACTATATAGTTGTAACAGCTATAATTATATAGTTGGTATAATATAATTTCAATCAGTGTTGACCAGAAATAAATTATCTATATTATAGCAATTACGATTCATAGTTTCTACACACATAATATCAACTAGAGATGACTACTATAACGGTACTAGCTATTATAATATAATATTAACAAATATTGATTAGAAATAAACTATCTATGTTATATCAACTATAATTCATAACTGCTATAATATAATATTGATTAATATTGATCATAAATGAAGTATCTATATTATAATAGTTATGAATTGTAGTTACTATAGTTCACAGATGCTATAATATAATATTATTAGTATTAATCAGAATTTAAGTATCTATGTTATAGTAGCTATGATCCTATAGCTGTTATAATAGTATAGCTGTTATAATAGTGCTAAAAATAATAGTGTTTTTGAAAATAAAAATGTGCTTAGACGAGACAGGGTGTTGTTTTAATAATAAATAAAAAGGAGACGCACTTTTGACGATTTTAATAAAAGAACACTCTTATGATTTTTACTCATACATTACATCATGATAAATAAATAAAATGCACCGCACCCAATGGTGGGTTTGTTTCATGTAGGAGCATGAGCTGTTCTCTACTCTTAGTAACAGTGAAATATCACATGCAATCCAAAATGCAGTTGGAGAAGAATGTTAATAACGTGATATGAACTTCCTCACAATCAGAAATTCTCATTAAAATTGACTCCAAAATAAGTGACTAGTACTAGATATGCTTGATATAAAACCAACATTAAATGACCAATGAGAAATTCTCATTAAAATTGACTCCAAAATAAGATATTCTTGATATAAAACCAACATTAAATGACCAAGCAGACAACAGAGTTTTATTGCTTAAGACAGATTTTGTAGTTCTCATGGAAATAGAAATTAAGAGGCCAATCTCATTCCTCCAGGAGATGAAACTGATTGTAGTACTCATGGAAAACAAACTCCTGTAGGAGCTGAAACTGATTGTAGTGCTCATGGAACCATAACTAAATTGTGTTGAAAATGTAAATGAAAAAAAATAGAAAATAAACTATAATACGAATGATAATTTAGTTTTACATTAAGAGTTTTAGAGCAATATTATTGATTTATTTTAAATCATAACTTTTGATGTTATAAATATGTATGGATGAGAGTCTCTCTTTCATGTGCACACCCATGGGGTGTATCAATCGAGAGATCGGATTATACTAAATTCAGCTGACTCATATGTGAGCGTGAACTGTGAGCATCTAATGTTAGACATGTCAGGGCAAAAATTGAAAGTATCTCTTAAATAGAGTATTCTAGAATTATTAAAAGTCTGATGTATTTAATGAGTTGTAGATAACCAGATTTAGCCTATGCAGTGAGCAAACAAAATAGATACATGAGTAATCTTGATGTTAAATATTAGAAAGGAATAACAAGAGTACTGAGGTACTTAATATATATTTATGACTATAGATTGTACTATATAAGATATTTTATTGTAATTGAAGGATAAAATCAAATTGGATATATGATATGAAGGACTCAAAATCTACTAGTAGATTTTTATTCACATGGGAGGTACACTCATTTCATGAAAATCTTCTAAGGAAACTATAATAATCAAATCCACTATGGAATCCGAGTTTGTATCCCTTAACAAGTGTGGTGAAGAGACTGAATGACTATGTCAATTCTTAGAAGATATTCTAATGGTCGAAGCTTGTGTCAATAATTTGTATACTTTATGATAGCTAGTTGACTATTAAATAGATGTAGAGTCATTTGTATAATAGCAACTTTAGACATATATGTCGTAGGCATAATACAATTAGACAACTACTCTTAATTGGTATTATCACTATTGATTATGTAAAGTCAAAAGATAACTTGACAGATCTAAAATTAAAGGTTTAAATAGAGAGTTAGTTGTAAGCTCATCGAGAAGAATGAATTAATGTCTATGGAATAAGTTAGTGTAAAGAAAACCCAACCTATGATGTTTGAACATGTTGGAGCAAGTAGCACCATTCGATTAAACTTGAATTTTGATATTGACAAAGGGCCAAAGTTAAGGTTACTTATGATGGAACATGCTTATTAAGTTTGCAAGAAGTCCTAGTTGAGATTAGGCAAGGAAGTTTTGATAGGTGGGACTAGGCAAGGAAGTCCTGGTCGGAGGGACTAGACAGGAAGACTTGGCAGATCGAGCTAGGATATCATACAGGAAGCCCTGGGGGTCGAGGACACTAAGCAGGAAGCCCTCGGGGTCAAGGACATCAAGTGGAAATCTAGACGGGATCAAGGATCAGAGGTCTAGTGGAAGTCCCAAGGGTCAAGATAAGTTGAGCAAAACTTCAAATAGGTCAGGTGGACTAAGGTTTGACATCAAGTAAATTCTCTCGAGCGGAGTAGTGAGAACACACTTTCAGAAAGAGAGCAGTAGGTGTTGGTCCAAGTTAAGATTTCACGGGAGATTGAAAGTTGAGATCGGACAGCTGTAAGCTGTCGTTTATACTCATTAGACTATGCTTGTGCTAATCCTGTGATGCAGGGAACGGAAAGTGGAACGCAAACTGAAGTTCGTTCAAGACAGATCTGGGCGCTTGGAAAGGGTTCAAGCACCCGAAAGTTTCTAAGCGCCTAGATGGGGTAGAACACAGTATCTAAGTTGGCAGATTTTGACTAGTCAATACATGTAATCTTTTAGGTGTCCAGAAGCGATCCAGATACTTGGAAAATGATAAGTTGTAGCCAAAGCGAAGTCTAATCTAGTAGCCACCATGTCAACAATCTAGACACCCGGAAGGGATCCATGTTCTCGAAAATGGATAAGTCAACAATGAGATCGGATCGAATTGGCCTCATTGGAGGCGCTTGAAAGTGGATCGAACTGCCCCCGGATCACCATATAAAAGTAGGGTTTGACCAGAGTTGCAAGATAACTTTTTCCTCGATCGTCCAAGTGCTACTCTACGAATCCAAGTTTCCAAGACAATGTGCTCAAGTTACAATGATGCAATGACACTGCGAAACCGCTACGAGCCTAACCTTTGGTAACACTTTGTTAGTTGTTGTTTTTCTTTCATATGTTTCTTTTATGCTCTTAATCTCTAAGGGTTGGTACGTTGTTACCGAACTCTACTTTTGTAAAGAAACAAACCTTCTTCTCGTTCGAGAAGAAAGCGAATAGTGATTGTCCAACAAAGTAGTCAAACCGACTACAGGCTCTGAAGTAGTAACCAGGCGACGCGAACCAAGTAAAAATAACTGTGTTTCTTTGTTGATGTGTTTATTATTTCCATTGCAACAACTTTGAATTTGAATATTTTCTGAATGCGTATGAAGTGCGCTATTCATCCCCTCTAGCGCTTTCTCAATCTAATAATTCATATCAGAGTGGGGTGCTCGAAATTGATGCAACCACTAATCGAGCTTATTTTTATCGTTTGATTTTTTTATTTTTACTCGTAGTAAAAATTGGTGCAATCATGTCTTTTGATAAAACTTTGTAGATTTTTATAATTGTTCAAAATTAGTGCAAACACTACTCGAACATCTTTTTCGGAGTTTTAAAATTCGCTCCCGCATTACTAATTGAAGACCAAGTCTTGGAACATTTTTTTGTTGTTCTTTGTGTGCAAGATTTTAAATGGCACACCAAGAGGGATACAACATAGTATGTCCCCCGCTCTTCACCGGAGATGACTTAGGCTACTAGAAAAGTCATATGGAAGTCTACCTAAAGACTCAGGTGGACACATGGATCGCCATCAAGACTAGGTTCACTCTACTGATCAAGGAAGTTATATACCAAAATTAGACCCCAAAATTAAGAGGCAACTTGAAGTCGATGATAAAGCAGCTCAGATCCTCCAGTGAGAACTAACTAAGGAGGAGCTCAATCACATCAGCTTATTCATCAACGCAAAAGTCTATATGAGAGATTAATCAAGTTGCATGAAGGAACTAACAACACCAGGGTAACAAAGCACAACCTCTATTGGAATAATTTACCTAATGTTAAAATGCAGGATTATGAGTCATCTTTAGAGGAACCCAATCAAGCGAGCTTTATGTCACTAGTAACAAAAGCACAAGTGGCCGAGTCTGAGACCGAGTCCGAACTCGAGTCTGAAGATGAATCAGAATTAAGCCACAGATCCGTATCCATTTTCGAAGGGCCCAATTCCAAGGTAAGCTCAATTGATCGATCTGACTTGTTTAGCATAATTTCATACTTAAATCACAAATTAAAAAAATCCAATGAACGTGTCAAGCCGCTTCTAAACGAAGTCAAACTCCTCAAGGAGCATACTAGTCTGAGTTTGATAACTGATCATGTTTGGGTCAGAACCTCAACTCAAGTCCGACAACCTGAGAAAGAGAATTCCAATCTAAACAATCAGGTTATCAAACTTAGAGGTTTGTTGGAAAAGTTCACTATCGGATATAGGGGGCTAGGTATGCTTCTTGGATCTCAATAAGCTACGTACAACCGAACCGGACTTGGATTTAAATCAAGACATAGTCAGAATAAGTCATTCATATCATTAATTAATCGAAATAAACCTAGAATTTAAGCGTGAGTTCATAAAATTGATTTAGTTAAACAAGTCAAAACGAACAAATATTGGGTCGCTCAAGATTGTGTACATGTGTTAGATAGACCTTATCTAAGCCATGATCAAGGGGGAGTCAATTGGAAAAATATTTTTATTATTAAATAAATTATTTTTTATGCTTAATTTAGAATGGTTAGGTAGAAAAAGTTTAACCTAACCTTGATAACATAACATCGAAAGGGATTGAGATGATAATAAGCTAGAGAAACTTAATTAGTTGAAACCATGTCTAGGTTGAATCATTCTACCTGATGCAATCAGCCTAGTGAAACTAGTTGAAGCTACTCCAGTTCAATATGAGCTAGATACCAAAGTTTCTAAGAAGAAGGTAAACATATTATTTCTTTAAAAGGCTTTGTTTAAGGAAGTAGTTGTTGCTCTAATAACCAAGAAGGTTTTTATCTCGTTATAATATGGAAGCTAATTTTTAAAAAATATATTTAACTGACTGACGGGTAAATCTGAATCTAGCACAAGATTAGATAAACTTCTAGACTCACAATAATAATTAAATTGAGATAAAATTGACAATCATCTAACACAACCCATATGATTAACTGATTGAAAATCTAGAAATGAATGTGATGGATTTAGGATTTAAATTTAAATAAATTAATCTAATCCAAATTAAATCTACTTAATTAATATAACTCAATTAATTTAATTCAATTAAATAACCCTAAACAAATTAATTCAACTAATCAATTTACCTTAATTAATTCTAAATAAATTTAATTAATCTAATATAACTAAATTAAATAATCTTACCTTAATAAAAACTTAACTTAATAAATATGAATTAATTAATTTAAATAATTAACACTAAATTAAATAACTCTACTTAAACATAATTTAATAATATTAAGTTAAAACTTGATCATTAACTTAACTTCAATTAATCATCATATAAATAAATAAATCTAACCTAAATAATTAACACAATGTTTCATAACCTAACTAAAACTTAATATAACCCATTTATTAATTTAATTAACCTAATACTCAATTAATTTAATAAATAAAGTAACTTAACAAATTCATAATTACACATAATATATTTAACAAACATAACTTATTAGAACTTAATAAACTCTAAAAACCTTAACAATTAATTAAACCTTAATTAATAACTAATCAAAATTAAATTAACAAACCTAATTATTTAAATTAAATCTTAAAGATAATTATTAATTTAACTTTAATTAAATAAGACTTAAACTTACACTTAATTAATAATTTAATCCTAATTAATCTAACTTAATGAGTTTAACTTAATCTAATTCAACATTCACTTAACTTAAGCTAATCCTAAGTTAAACATGATTTAACTTAAACATACTAATTTACAGTTAAAACTTGATCTCGATTTTAACTTAATAAATTCATAATTACAACACTTAATAATTTAACAATAATCTAAACTCAATTTAAACTTAACTTAATCAAATTATAGTAATCTAACAATTTAAATTCAATTAAAATTTTAATTAATTTAACTAATTAGATCATAGATAATTAAACCTCTTATGAAATAATTAACATTTACATTTAAACTTAAATTGATTAATTTGACCTAATTTAACCAATCTAATTAAACTTTCTAGACTTAATCAAATAGAACGAATAGGAATGTACTCAGTAGACTAGAATTGATTTTAAAAATAAATTTTCAAATCTACTTTTCAAAACTTAAGTTCCTACTTTTCAAAATTTATGTCTTTCAAATATACTATTTAAAACCTACTTTTTTTAAAATTAATTATTTAAAATATGGACTTAGCCTATGTCTTCCTATAGCAAGCATGAACCTATAGATTTAGACAGCTAACATCTCACAAGCACTTTGGATTACCTTGCTTATATATTGAGCTACTTAGAATGGTGTGAGATACTTAGGCTTGAGCCTAAATTTCAGATGTTTATGTTGTAGGATCGAAAGCGTGCTAGAGGGTTGGGGGAGGGGGTAAATAACGCTTGTCGCTTTTTCACTTTTTACAAAGATGTAGCAGAAAAATAGAAATATGAAAGAATAAGAATATACTTTTCTTTTACTTGGTTCACACCCTGCGACTACTACTCCAAGGCCGACGGTTATTTATTGCTTTCGATGGGTAATTCACTAGTAACCTACTTCTTAAAGAGAAGGAGATTTTATCTTTTACAAAGAGTAAAATTGGTAATAAATTTACTAGTTCCTTACAATTTAAAGCATGGAAAAAGACGAACAGAAAATAAAGATACCAACAAAATAGAAAGTGTAGGATCATGTTAAGTGCTAGAGGGGAGGGGTGAATAGCGCTTAAAGCATTTTTCGTTCCTTCATTTCTATCAAAGTACTAAGCAGCGGATTAGTAAAAGATGCAGGGGACTCACGGATTTACTTGGTTCCTAACCCCCCAGGGTCAGTACATTCAAGGCCTATGTATAGGAGGCACCCGTCCACTAGTGGTCTCCTTTTCGAACGTTGTTCGGAGGTGGAGAAACCTGTCTTACAGTCCATATAAATAAATAACAATAAAGAGAACAAAGTAGGACAAGTAAAAAATTAAACCAAAATACTTGAGGCTATTCTAGAAGTCCTGAGCGCCGCTACGCACTCCTCCTGGATCTTCCCCGATTGTAAGAGCTTTGCCCCGTTCGTGTTCAGAATCATTGCTAGAAGGAGAGGAAGGCTTGTTATTGATTGTCCTGGTTATGCACGTCCACCCTCCTTTTATAGCACCTTTAGGTCGACTGGAACCTATCTCAGGTCGACCCCACGTAGACCATCGATCCATCTTATCCGCAGCTGACTTGGGCTTCCGGTCGATTGGAACCACCATTCAGGTTGACTCCAATCTTACGTGGCGGATCTGGATAGACTTCGGCTTCTGTAGTGTTTATCCACCTCCGATCGACTGGAATCAACATTCCGATCGGCTAGAACTAGTTGACTCAGGTTTGACCTGAGTTGACCCCGGGCTTGGTTCAGTTGTCTTTATTTGCTTCACCTCTACTTTCTCCATATTACTTCCAGCTCCTAGTTCTTGCAAGATAAGCATGCAAACATACAAACAACCTAAGTCTTACCTTGTGGGTCTAACTTTGAATTTCTACCGAAATTCTAGGTTAGTCTGACACATACCGTTCCACTCCGAGAACGCGTCCTTATCCACTCCACTCGGGAGAAGTTTTACCAACAAGTCCTCCAGACTTGTTGGATTTCCTGCTTAGTCATGGTCCTCGACCCCTAGGACTTTGCTGCTGTGACTCGGTCCTCCAGACCGCCCAGACTTCACCAACCCTCTAGTCTTCCTAACCGTACTCGATTGGACTTTGGCCATGCTTCTCGGTCCTCCGACACTGCATGGACTTGCACCTGGTGCACTCGACCTGCTAAGACTTCTACCTGATCCTCTAAACTAAGACTTTCCTTTACCTAGTCTACAACTAGGACTTTCCCTTGCCCAATCTTCCAGATCATGACTTCCACTACCTAGTCTAATCGACTAGGACTTCTCTCACTCACATCCAAACATCAAGCCCGGTTTGAATCAACCCCTTGGTCAAACTGACCAGACCTAGATATGTTGTCAAACATCAAAACTCTAGACAAGATCTAATGCTTCTTGCACCAACATTGTTTGCACTAAGTGCATGATTGGCCTCATCAGTGCCCCTTGAACCTCTTTTGTAGCCTTCATCTGAAACTTATCATTGTGCTAATTTAGCGACCATGAGTCGATTCATCATCATCCATCAATTGACTGATCTCTCAGATCTTATTTTCATGTTGTTGGCACTTTCAACTTTAGCTCTGTTTGAATTGGTCATTGTAACATCAGTTGATTAGTCTTACCAACAGTCGACTAATCAGTACTTTGTTGAATGTCTTAGTTGACTTTAAGACCTTCTGTACACATCAAACAAAATTCAATCAACTGTGTCAGTTGAATTCAAAATATTCTATTTGCTTCAAAGAAAGCTTAATTAACTCAGTCAACTAAAAAACATTTTATTCTTTTGTCAATGCATGAACCATCACTCTACTGATCCTTATTCATTAGTCAATTGATCCAACCATAATACCCCAATCAAATCCTTACTCATCAGTCAATTAATCCAACTATAATACCCCAATCAAACATTAACTTGTAGTATTAGGTCATTAGTCGAGGTGTGGTTTTTTAATTCACCAATCAATTGGATCCTAATACTAGTCAGCTAGTCCCTTGACTTCAACCACATTTAAAGTCAAATCTACATAAGTTGTTATCTACCCTTCATCCTTTGTATATAGTTCACTCCACCCATATCTCACGTGGAATTTATCTAAAACTTAAGGTCTTCTCACATCCTTCAGATGAACAAACCCTCAACTTCTTCCCATGCTATATCCTTCACGTAATTTACCTCCTCGGCTTGTCATGTTTTGATGTTGCTCATCTTGTGATCCCTCGGATACTCAGGTCATCCTTCTTGGATCTCCATGGACCTTGTTCTATGGTCCCTCAAATGTCAACCCCATCCTTCTCTAAACTTACAAAACTTATCTTGCAGTCTCTTAGATACTCATGTCATCCTTCTCTAATCGTAGGAACCTTGAGTCATCGAGTCATTAACAACCTTGGTTGTGTCAAGGCAACCTATATACTTAGTAAATCCAATGCAACTTAGCTCACATATGCAGTAAACCTAACTTAAACTTTTTGTCTAACTCATCAAAACACCTAGTTGCATCACAATAGTAGGGAACGAAAGCTCTAACAAAAAAGAACTAGGTGATTTATATAGTTTGGAATTCACAATTCCCACTCCACGACCAATGAACTCATAAGGTGAGTCCACCCTTAAAAACTATTAACTTTAAAAGAATTTACAAACTATGAAGCTTAAAGGTAAAGTCATTAAGTTCGAAAATAAAAGTAATACAATAAAAATTAAAAACAATAGTGATAGTGGAAGAGCAAGAGCAATTTGTTGTGTTAGAATTGTAGTGAGAATTGTTGGACTTCGAGCTCCCCTTGCATCCTCTTTTATAGCTCTCTAAAATTTCACCGATCAATGCCAATTGATTAATCAATTAGTATTTGTGCAGAAATAATCTTCAAATATTATCATTAGCAAACTCAAAAGTCCATATCAATTGACTCTTCCTAGATAGGCTCACAGACTTAAGTCTCACGCCATCCTCATACAATACCTTATTAGTCAGCTCAATTTATTCTCAATCAACTTTTTACCAAAACAATCAACTCATCTGTATAAGATCCTATTCAATGTATAATATTTCAGACCATTCTACTAACTTGACTTTAATTAATTGTTTAAATTAAATTTTTTACAAATAAGAACATCCTATTTGCTCAAAATAGAGCCTCAATTGATTGCTCAATCGACTAACCAATCATAAATCGACCCATCTTAGGTTTAGTCGATTCATTTTGAAACAAAACCCTTCTTCATAACATCTTGAGTTGATTGTTGACGCAATAATTAAGCATCAATCAACTGAATTGTTATTCAATCGACACAACCCAAAACATAATCTTAGTTAACTTCTTTATCGACAATTCATATCATATCACTCAATTATATGTAAACATTAATCAACTAAAATATTAACTTCAATCTGAAACACTTTTTTTTAAGTTAACCCTTTACCTAAGTAAGAGATCCCCAACACCCAAATATAGGTCGATCATAATCTCACATAATTCTCATGCCAAGAGTTTTTACCTTTGAGACTTTTCATGTGTCAAGTATTTGGCTAACCTCAACCTATTAAAACTTCTCGTCTGCCAAGAAACCTCACCTTTAGGTCTTCCTTACTTATCAACTCCTATCAAACTTTAAAATTTATTAACACATGTTGGACTCCTTTTTCAAATCTCTAGTCGACCTTGACTCATTTAGTTTTCATCTATTTGCCAACATTAGTTGAATTTTCCTTTTCTACTAAATATTCGATCAATTTCAACTTGCTTAAACTTCATCCATTGCACTTATTATGTAAATGTAAGTAACTTGTAGCTATACGCTGACACACATTATTAGTAACACACTAAAGTCTAACTTTAAAATTTATCAAGTATATCAAAATTGAATTGTTTGGAGCATGATTGCACCCACAAATAGAGTATATGCAATATAAAAAAAATAAAAATAAGAAAGAATTAGACAATACTATCTCAATAAATTCTATATGGTTTAAAGTCTGCTCTTACTCCATAGCCTATTAAATACATCATTTATGCAAAAATCCACTAATAAAATCTCAAAAACCCTCAAACAAATTATTTTTTTCTATAAATATAAATTGACAATGTAAATAAAGAGAAAAGAATTTCAAAGAGATTATAAAAGAAAATCTGACAATCTTCTCTTCAAATCATAAGCCTTTGGATGTTATTTAGCTTGAGCCTTAGGTTACAACAAAATCACACCCTTTTTTGCACACAAGCATTCAATTGATTTGATCCAATTCCAATCAACTAGAGTCTAAACTGAAGCATTTTATTCAAAGATATTGTATTAAATTGATTCTCAATTTGACTAAGCACTAAAGTCAATTGAGACTGCTTCAATTCAACTAAATCTAGCTTAGATACTTAGATATCTAAATCCCATCATGCATCTAATGCCTGTTGATAAGCACCTTGGAATAGATCGTCTTGATATTCAGATGTATGGAAGGATATTGGCGCCACACTCAAAAAAGATGAGAAGCATGAGTGATAAAGTCATGGGGGTTTTGATCGCTACAAGTTGCCTTGATAAGATCAAGATTAGTTCTTTGCCTAAGAATCAAAGGAAGCTCTCACAATAGAGAAAACTCTGATTTTATTGAAACTCAACATGCCTTAGACATACAAGAGTTCTCTTATATATAGACTTAGTAGAGGTTGAAACATTAACCTCTACCACACTTTCCACTAAGATTTTAATATCCACTAAGACCCACTAGGTACTAATTATGCACCATTATCATGCATGCATGACATTTATTTCCCACAATTCCCTAATACTAGCTTAGGAACTCCCAA
>JBBMKF010442400.1:0-13534 GCA_037834155.1 Curcuma caesia
ATGAATTAATCCACATAGGTTGATCCGCGGCAGACTTGAATTGGTCTGAGGGTTGAAAAAATCTATTTATTTATTTTAAATTTTAAAATTAAAATAAAAAACTCTAGATTTGATCCATTTAAATTACAATTCACTTAAAATTTATAATTTAAATTTAAAATTGTCAAGTTAATCAATTTAAATTATAATTCAAATTTAAAATTTTAATATTTTTTATTTTTTTAACAAACTCGTAGATTGACCTGCCTAATCCGTAGCCCACCTTAAATTGAGTTGAGTTAAAGATTTTTTAACCCGCCAAGTTAGTGGGTCGGTCCGCCTTCGCCCCGCCATATGGTGGATCCGTCATAGATTGATCCGTCCCATCATGAGTTGACTCGTTCGACAGCTCTACGGGTAGCGTAGCAAAATCACAAAATAAGATGACGTGGGTGGTGAACATTGATCTGTAAGATACAAACTACATCTGGAAAATATAAAGGATCGACAAAGTACACATAAATAATATGCGTATCCATTTCACCATGACTCGACAAGTTTCACATAGACCTAATAAATTGAATTTATGCAACTGGTAGTTGAACTACAAAATGAGTGACAAGCCAAGAATCTGAAGCTCAAATGCTTGAAACCTAAATGAAGCCATAAAAAACTCAAGTTTATACAGCCAATCCAACTAATACTTTGATCAGAAATGTGAAATCAAAATTAACTACACGGCCATGGTATACAACATGATAAATAAAGGTCTAAATGAAGAAGATAAAACAAGAGGTCCCTATAAACACTACAAAGGTTATATTTGATACTGCTTATTGAATTCTCTGATGGCATGAACCAGCAATTACATGCGGGTAGAGATGAAGAAGATGAAGATGATGTGATTTTGCTACTCCCTTTTGTCTTCCTCAATGTCTTCATTGTGTGAGTCGGTGGTGTTGAAGCCCAAAGCTGTTTTGGCACCAGTAGAACTGTGAGTATCTTTTGGAGGAATTGGTCCGGGTTTTATTAACGAGAGGGATTCTTCTCGATCAAAATCTTCGAATCCATCCTCTGAGTAAGCAAATCTAAAAGAGGAGAAAAAGAAAGAGTGAATTTGAAAAGCACTTGCAGAAAATGAAGTGTGAACTGAAGATTATCTTCTTGAATATCATTGTTATCTTTTTTTGCAAGCAATCAAACAGTTAATGGATTATCAAGTCGCGTTGCAGTTTACTAAGACCTTGTTCTCTTTGTCCAAATTTTACAATATCAACTACTATTTTCAAACTACCAAGTCTGTAGCACTTGTGATCAGAGCACAACAATCAAATGGACCGGCTCTCTAAAGAGCAAAATAGTTCAGGGGGATCCAGGCAGGTATGGGTATCAACTGCTTGTCTCAAGGCTTACACTAGCACTGCTTATCCTAAGCATTGTCAATCTTTAATGCATTTCAACCCTACAAGTTGTTCTTTGACTAGTTGAGGTTGGTGCTATTCAGTGTTCTTGAGCATAATAAAGTTTATAAGCAATTTTCAAAAAAAAAAAAAAAAAGGAAGAAGATACATTATAGTAGCTGCGATTTTATGTATAATATGATAGGAAAAGCACTGCCAATGTTTGGAGTTTGCCCATATGCTTAATCCCCAAGTTCAGAAAATTAGCAGAATTGCAGGATCCCCAAGATCCAGGAATTTACCTAGTTAAATTTTGGGAGGGTGCCCAAAGAACAGCAATCACGCAGAGAACAGAAAAGGAAAGAACTTGCCAAAAGGCAGGAATGATCCAAGCCCTCTGCCAGCTCTCGTTGTATATGTCAGTTGACTTGAAGTAAACCTGCAGGAAAATAGCATTATCTTATCGTGTAGGTAGTCATATACGAAATTGTAATATTAAGCAAGGGGGTTTATGGAAAATTTTCTTTTCAGATAAACAAGTTTCTTTGCGATTGAGGTCAAAGAAGCATAAAGGTTGTATTTGTCCCTGCTGTTGAAGATGACAACATACGCAGAACTAATCTCTATTACCTCATATCCAATCCAACAAACAGATACAACAATAGCGACACCCAAAGCATTTGTGAAATTCCTGTAAATGTCCAGCTTTGCCATCAACCGTCTAGCCTGTCAAGAACCGCAAAGTAATTCTTAAATATCTTTGAACATATTATTAACCTTAAAAGTTGTAATGGTGTAAATGCAGTAAACAAAATTGCAGTAAGCGAAGTGAACTTAGATTCCATAGAGACTGGAATCCAGGAGAAACTGGAGTGCTTCGAGTACCTGGAGTTTGTCTAGAGTTTTGGAAAGAGAAGTGAATATCCACAGAATGAAGAATGCATCCAGTAGTGCCACAGGAAGAATCAAAAACAGTCTTGCCTTTCCAGCTATATCACTCACAGCACCTGCATTCTCTACCAACTCAAGTATCTCCGACGCTACAAAAAATGTTGCTCCCAGCATAATCACCTTAGAAGTGAGACCCCCTAGAGTAGGTCTGACAACTCCATACCCCATAGAAACAACAAGAATGATAACTCGTGACACCGTTCTCTTTACTGTGCCAAAGGTTACTGCCCAAAAGGTGATTCCTATCGGTCTGAGACCAGTTGCATTGAACTCAGCATATTCAAAGTACCACAACGCCATTTCAAGCATGCCTAATGTGATGACAAGTGTTATGCAGTTCTGAAGTGGAAGAACCTCTCTCCAAAACCTCACATACTGTGAGAACCAAAATATTCCTAGTATCACAAATGCAAAAGACATAAACCCATAAAAATACATGAGAGGGGCCATCCTTCCAGGCAGATAGCCGGAAGGATTTTTCCACACAGTCTTCCCCTCTATCACCAATCCTTCAAGTGATGGATCACAATATATAAAATACAGGTTGTACATCCCAGTTCTTGTGATGGAAATACTGTGAGATGGCAAAGTTGTAACCTGATTTTTTGCACTAAAAGTTGCAGTTATCACTTGAGGCCACTTAGGATTTTGTTTGCTAGTCCTATAGATGACTGTGCCCTGAGTGCAGGCACCTAATTTCGCCAGATCTGAGGTGCAGCAAATAGCTCGTTGTCCGCCATAGGCTGATCCACCAATTATTTCTCGATCTTCTACCTCAAACACAATTGCTTGCACCATAAAAGAATCAGTCTCTTTACTACTTTGAGCAGCTTCCTCAGTTCGTGTGAAAGTAATCTTATCAAAGCTGAAAAAGGAAACAAAGTCAACACGTGACTAAGTCCGGATTTGCCATGAAAAGTAAGTGGGAAGAATATTCACACAAAACACTTTGAGAAAGATATTTTTAAAGAAGCAAGTAAACTACTTGTCCTTTACTAAAAGAAACAGCGAATCCCAATATATGAGGCTCCTGATAGTGCAGAATTTGAAGAGGTTCAATCCATTCAGCCTCATATTGGGAATAGAAAGAGGAGAGATGATTTTATAACTCAATTATCTATTCAGATCACCAAGTAGAAACATTTCAAATGGTTGTTGACACCACATCTGACCTCTTAAGTCTTAATATCTAGCTAAAAATGAAGGTACTTCTTTGTTTAGATCGTGTTGTAGGATTAAGAACATTGTCATATGTTCAACTTTTAAGTGAATTAGAACTAGGGTGTGATATACCAAAAATGAAAACAGTACTTGGGACTCAAAACTGACTTACAGATTTGACTCGCAGGAAGAGACTTTGCCAGATAATTCAAATGAAAATAGGTGTGAGTTTATGCAGCCACTAAATATTACTAAAAGTCTAAAACCTTACAGTGTTCTATTGATATGAAACCTTAAGATCTTCTGATATTTTGGATCTCCTTGAATTAATACAATCCAATTCTATTAAATTTGCTCTAGAATAATGCTAGTTAACTCAGGAATAAAATGATTGGATTTTCTCCATTAGAGGAATTATGAGTTATTAATTCAGTTGTGGTGTTGTGAGTTTAGTCGCATATGGATCTTTTTAGGTTTTATGTTGAGTGTTGTGTACCAAGAAATACGTGTGCTTTTCCAAAAATAACATTATATACAATACCTCTTCCCTATTCAAATGGTACCAGAATTTCAGTTTAGTGTGAGGTTTCCTACAGCAGTGTCCTAAGGGTGAGGCAATTGATTTCGGTAATAGCCTTCCATCTATTTCCTCCCACTCAAGCATCGCAGCCACCCAGCGGCACCAAGCAATCCTCTGGAAGTCTAGACCCATGCAACCCTATCCATTGAGAGTTATCATCTTCTGTGCTAGCATCAGCGCTGTGCTTCTCTCAGTCTCAATGTGCGGATTGGCATGTTGACCATCTCTTTGTGCCAAACCTGCATAATTTTGCTTCAGCAAAAGATACTTTGGTGCTCAAGCTTGTCTAATATTCAAGTCAGGGTTTTGATCCTTATTTAACCCTTGGAATCAATCCCAAATAGTAGGTGGTTCTCGAGTTGATCTTGTCTGCCATGAAGTTGACTCTCATTGTTGTGCATTGACAAACCCTAGTAACAACAATCAGTTCTCGTTGAGTGCTTTCCTTCTCCCTATAAGTTTGCATGTCAGATATTATCTCATTGCAAGGTGAAGCCCACTCAGGAGATAATCTCCTAGAATCACGCCTTATCCACTCAAGGACCCCCTCGGACCACCTTTATCCATCCGTTGTGTGATGTCATTCTATAGAAGGACATGTCCACTCAAGACATTTTCTCATAGGGTTTCACCTCATCCTATCTCTCTTTTTCGATGCATTGATGTAAGGTTGAAGGAATCGACACCTACTTGCCTTGCCATGTTAGTTTTTGTTTCCTTTTTGTCAGATGTTTTCCCAAATTATGTAACAATTTTCTAAAATAAAAAAGGTAGGAGTTTGACTACATACCACATTTATGATTTATTCAAGATAAGTTATGTGACAGATTCAGCATTGATATTATCTATTATCCAACCTAACGAAGAGTATTAAAGGTACTACTAGTCATTGGTTGTTTTTGTTGTGGATGTTGAGTCCTCTATAATATATACCGTGTAATGAAATTGACGTCACTTTACAGTACATTGTCTATGATATTTCACTTCTCTAACTGATTCCAATTCAAATTATAACAATCTGGAATCTAGTAAAAAAAATCGACTCATTGGGAAATCACATTCATACTAATACCTCCAGGCATGGAGGGATCCTAGTGTTAGATCCACAAAACAACTACTCATTGTTGGAAATTTTGTGGGCTTCACCTCAGATCTATCGAACAAACAAGGACAAGCAGAAGTACCGGATGAAGGACTCCCCGCTACCGGAGGTGGCGTTAACACCGGGGACGGTGGCGTAGAGTCCCTCGCTACCTCCGTGAAGGACGAAGGCGTTGCCTTTGGGGACAAACTTCTCGCCGACGTAGCTGTGCACCGAGCCGTCCACGAAGGGGGCGAGGATAATGCCACAGAAAACCACGAAACCGAGAAGAGGAGGAGCAATGCACGGATCGAGGCGCGCCATTGCAAGATTGAAGAGAAGGGAAGTGGCGAGGATCTGGCTGTGGATCCGGCAACTGCTGCCAGTAATAGCGAAGCTTCTTCACAGCACGATACAGAGGGTTATTTGTAATACTTCTCACTCGATCGCAAGAAACCCGTCCGAAGCACCTGCAGGTACCTCTTGGGACCTACGTTGCTGAGACTCGTTCATTCAGGTACTCGTCGGGTATAAGTAAGCGTACTTTGATGTTAGTTTTCTGTGAATGTGAATTAGATCCGGTCGAGGTTTAAGAAAGGGGCCAAATGTTATTAGGTAACCCAGCCTAACTTTAGGCCGTGTTTACCGGATATAAATTGGTCTAGTGCAAAGTCCACTGATTATGACCATTTACGGAAAGATGGTTTGGATATATATATAATCAACACTCCCTGTTAAACTTAAACCCTTCTAGATCTTTCCACTTTTAAACTCAATAGAATAGCTCTTCAATTGCGCCTTCATTTGTTATTTACAACTAATGTAACAGAGATTCACACATGACCATCAGATCGAGACCTATACCTCCTTTTTCATGTCTTTAAACAAAATACCACCCCTTATTGTTTGATATTATTCGTCGAAAAAATCGCTATTACTAAATCTTAGACTCTGAGATAAGCCACGAGCAAAGCTAACTATGAAACTTATTCCTTATTTAGATAGGAAAATCACTACTTTCACTTCCTTTTGCTTTACCTTTGACTTTTTTTAGACTGCTTTTTGTCTATCAAAACGTGAGTTTATTACACTTTGACTCTCTTTTTTTCACTCTTTGTACCTAATTAGGGGATTACGGTACTAACTTCGGTTTTCACATAATTAAGCTATTTTCTAACCCCTTTTCTCTCGAAATCCAACATATTGCCGCATAAAGTCAATATGATAATAAAAATCCATGTAGACAATTTGCATAATTATTTTAAAATAACAGAATTGACTTACAGTTGATGTATTTCATAAATAGCTATCTAACAGTTATGTATATGCATTAATAGATAATTCATCTGATAAAATTTTATAAAATATCTTTAGTAAAATAAATATATCCTTTTTTAAAAAAATTCAACTAAATATATTTGCATTTTAAAAATTTACTACACTTCAAAAACATAATTCAGAAACATATAGTTGGTTATTTAAGGTTAATCATGTACTTCTTCATTAAAAGAATTTAATATAACACAATAATCCTTCAAAACAATAAACATACACATAGACTATTGAGAGAAAGAATATTATTTAATTAACAAAACAAAATATTTTAAAAAATAAAAAATATTATTTGATTTACCAGAACTCAAGCAAGGATCAGAGATCACAAGATATAACAGTCAGTAGGTTTCCCAAAAGATTTTCCAGAACAATTTATTTGATCAGGATGAAGAACGAAGATATCGATAATACTAACTGAACAAAGAAGTCATCTTACCCACAATTTGCCAGTCTTGAGATTTCTCTTAAACTTTACAACTTCAAAAACCCCACCGGATGGTTTCCACAATGAAGTTTGCAAATTTTAGAAGCAACAAACTGGTAAAATAGCAAAATCCTTGCATTCCAAAGCAGTTTAAAATTCTAAGCAAATGACTGAAGCAGCAAGACACGCAGCAAAACTACTGTATATATGTCTCCGAGTCAATGCAAAAGACCAAAAGGCGACAAATAGTGCAAGATTATGATGCATCTGGACAACCGCAAGATTGAATCAGAATATTTAAAACAAAATGTACTAGAAAAAAAAAACTGGTGGATGACAAAATTACAGAATACAGAGAAAATATTCCATGGAGCTATTAGTTTGCTCATATGTAAACCAAACTTCTTCCCGCTTGTTCTTCCTTTGCTAGACACATTGCAAGATTATCTTGGAATTGGCAAGGTTTTACTTGAATCTATTGGCAAATAACAGTCAAAAGTATAGTTTTGGACAATTGGTATGATATACCCAGAATGAGCCTCAAATATGATTTAGAGTATCACCAATACATAGTGGTAGGTTGTTTGCAATTATATTTGGTCGTCAAGACTCAGACACTCTGAGAATAGCTCGACAATGGTAAAAGATATAAAAGCATCAGGATTGAGACTTCCCCAGGCCTAAAATATTATTATTTCTTCAAATTGATTATATAAACCAAATAACATATTTAAGTTCCTCCGTAGCCATCATCAATGCTGTGGATCTTAACAAATGAGGTGGTTTCTCTCTACACAAAAGAAGCTAGAACTCCTTGATGAAGGATAAAAATACGATTGGGAAACAAGCTAGACAATGGATTCCTAAGTATAACTATATAGGAGAGGACTGACCTTCTGACTCGAGAAATAAGTTGCCTGTTCTTTGGCATCCAACCAATTGACTAATCAACTTAAACAAAAAAAATGCTGGGAAAGGGTTTCTGACACCACCTTCATGACTTCAAATCATCAGACATTGCAGAAGATATACAGTGCATTGTAAGGATATCCAGTGTGGCTGCCTTTGCATTGCTAGTCTGGAGGACTACAATCTGTCGACATATATAACAGAACTTTAGTGCTAACATTAACCAATCAAAACTAATTTCAAGGCTTCCAGGGTAGGTTAGAGTTTATGTACCACGGAAAAGAAATGTAGGGCATCAAGATTAAAAGAAGTGAAAGAGCACTTAAACTAATATTAATTCAAGCTGACACCATAGTAGCAATAAGAAGTTTAGAATCCAATTGGTGCTTATGAGTGACATACCTGCTGATATTCCAACTCAAATTTCAAAAACTCCTCATTGCAGTTCTCTACCATGTTTGCCAAGCTTTTAAGATTTTTGACAGGTTTACCATTGAAAGCCATTACCTAAAAGACATTGAAAATAGCACAGTGAGTATGAAATCAGTCTTATCTATTTAAAAAATGGTAATTTTGTCATAAGTCCACCATATACTGCCATCATAGTCAATTAAATGCAGTGACAGAATAAAATCTACAGGAACTTTATTTCACCTGAGTGTTGACAATGCCTTCGTAACCAATATTAATATCAGCCACAAGCACCTGAAATAAAAGGCTAATTAATCAGAAGCTTTCTTGTATTTAGTTGTAAAACAAAATTCTAGAAGTTATGAGCTTCCTATCTAGAGTCAAAAACCAAATATAATGTATGTGTGTGTATGCACATAATAACCTGTAGTTTTGCAAGAATATAGGGTTCATGAACTCTGGGTATTTTGTTGATATTCAACTACTAGCAGAGTAAAGTGAGTATAATTCTTTTTTTTAATCTGAGGTTGTTTTCAGATTAGTAAACTCCTGGAATTTTGCAAAATAAGTAACATCTATAGTGCAAAATAACATTCCCAGAAACCAAAAAATAATAAAAAAATTTCATGGAATAAACAAAAACCTGGGAGATAACCACAAGCTGCTCATCATGGGATTGTGCCATTGCATGTAAATGTTTCTCCAACAACTTCACTGGTGCATCATACTCGTAGTCCTTCCCATACTGAAGAATAAGAATCAATTTAAAAAACATAGACAGAGCCAACTATCTTATATGAAACACAATATTCACTAAGATATATAACAGCCAACAGAAACACAAATGAAACTTTTTCCATCGTGGATGGCATAATCTGTTAGGTCATATCATAGAAAAGTCCAACAATTATTACATCCTGGATGATATAATCATCTTTTCAACCACAGCATGATATTTGCTCAGATCATTCTTCTCCCTATGTTTGATACTGAAAACTCTCAAACACTCAAGGGACAGAAGTATAGATTTTCATGCAAGCATATACCTTTCTTTCCCCATATTATTTAATTAATGGTTTGCAAAATCCTTCTCTATTAGTCCAACACTTGCATGTGAACCATGCCATACTGATGAGTCCATAAACCTATCAAGGTCCCCAAAGTGGGAGGTCCTGAGGTGTTTGGTTAAAGAACATGGACTGATCTTTCAAGCATGGAATTATACTTACCTAATTTTAGTATGAGTATTAAAACATGACGTGGAATCAGAAACCAATGAGAAGACAGTTGCTAAGGAGCAAAAGGTGAAGTGTAAAATGTAAATGCAATACTAACTTGCAAGTAAATAATACCAGATTCTAACCTACTAATCAAAGAAAATATAAAGACAACCAAAGTTTAGAGATTCCATATCCAAGAAAAAAATCAAGGCTAATTACTTCAGGCTTCAGGAATACCTGTAGCTGTCATACATGATAACCTACCGTCCACTCAGAACAGTGCAGACAAAACAAAAGGAACGGGTGAAGAATTTACTGCTCAGAATAAAGCAGTATTGTTGATGCTTAAAATATTTACCATTACATGGCAGATTTTTTCCAGCAATTTATAACTATATGATTGAAAATGACAGGGCTATATAAAAGAAATGAGATGTAAAAATGAACAAATCGTATTGGTCAAAGAGTGCTACATAAAGAAAGTTCATATATAAGAGTCCATTTTCAGTGCACCTCAGAACGAAGATATGGAACAGATATGGCTGCAAACACGAAACCAGCAATTATATAATAAGATGGAGGCTTCCCATTGATGTGAGCTGGAACAAGTCTCTTGTGTGCTGCAAGTTTTATGTTGAACTCATAAACTTTAGATTCTCGTAGAACTTTTATCACAGCATTCTCCCCAGTGAACTTCTGAGAGACCAGATAACTGAATCCAATTCGTTCACCATGCCTAAAAGGAACTACAATGACCGTGAAGACAATAAGTAACCATGCAATACAAATTTAACAGTTTTTTCCCAAAAAAGGTAGGAAATTGTTAGCATCCTTGATGTATTTATCATCCAAGCTTTTCACGATCATCAGGATTTCAAAGAATCACATTATGTTCATACAATACAGTAAGGGTTGTGCAAAGCAAAACCCCAAAACAAAGGTACCTTGAAACAAACATGGGTGTAGACTACAGTAAACCAAATTTTGCCTGTTCCACGCAAGGTTCTTCTTGGTATCATAGAATATGGTTAAACTTCTATTGTTCCTCTAAGAAAAAAATTATAGGATAGTATCTTTCCATGATCACTCAAATATTTCCAGACAGAAAAATAATCAAATCCAGATTTCTGTAGGTCCCTGAAAAAAAACATAGAACTATGACAAGCTAAGTTCCTTTAACTACCCTACTTCTCTTCATTAAATTTAGAAATAAATTATTTGATAATATAAATCTTCAATAGAGAATAAGCTACAGTTTACATACTTAATGAAGTGGTAGTCGTTGGAATTAAACAGATACTTATACAGGATGTAAACGATTAACTTGGTTGGTGTGCATTGCAGCAATTTGCACCAGATTGATGTCATCTCTGCCAACTAAGATCAATATTTTTCAGGGTTTGCATGGTGTCGACTAGAACTAAAGACTACTCATCCAGTTTAATGTCTATTTAATTAGAAATATGATCAATAGAAAGCACCTACAATGCCCAACTCCAATCTCACAATTTTACTATGATTTAACAGCTGAAATAGGAATAACCAAAGCTTCACCATCAGTTGTTTAACTTTCACTGGTAAAAAATCAAAGCTTGATAGCCTAGACTACAAAATCCCATTAGTGATGCTATGTTAGCTACATGGTACCAAACCATGCAAAGATCTGATAAAACACTCATGCTTGTTCAGATATTGTTCCCTTTAGAAATGTGGATTATATAAACCAAACTAAAGACTTAGAATTGATTCTTCAGCCTTAAGCTACACATGATTGATTCAAACTGAGAATCAGCCAAGGATCATCTGTATGTATATTGCATAGATTGTTATGTGTAAAATTTTATAAACTGAGAATTAACAATTAAAAAAATAACAGATGAACAACAAATTATCATAGCCATCAGCTGTCTTACTAGTTCCATCATTAGCAATGTTGACTCCATCAAAGCTCAAGATAATGTCAGATGGCTTCAGGAACTGAACTTCAGGTGCAGTTGGTTCTATTCTTCTAACACGCACACCTTTTTGATCAGAGGTCATTCCCATTGCCTTCCGTAGATCAGGATTTTCCATTTTCTGCCACTCAACCCCAAATATAGGAAATCCTGTATGAGTGAATTCCAAATAAATATATATATAACAGAACATTTATGATGAGATATTCCAAGCAAAAAAAACACAAGTAGGTTTTGATACACTGAATTTACTATTATAGAGTGATAAATAAACATATAGAATGAGAAAGACTTAATCCAGTCAGCATTACCATTCATATCAATTTTGTAGCATCATACGTGGCAATATAATAGATGACACTTGAAGGAGGAGCTGAAAGCGAATCATGGTGGATTACAGATATTTTCATGAACAAACAATAAGTGAAGTTAAGAGGTACAAATAGTTATAATTTGAGCCACAAAAATGTGATGCAGAACCAATTCGACAGGTTGGGTCTTGCAATGCCAAAATCCAGAACAGGAAAAAAGATGCAAACCATAGTTTTGTAGTATGGTTAGATTTTCGAAGAAAGTATCATAAATAAGTAATGTGTCAACTGTCTTCACTTGATTGAAAGATTCCTTTATAAAAATTCCAAATTTCTTTAGAATGCCCTAGTTTTTGTATGAACAAGTCACAAATTGGGACATAATTGATTCATTAGCATCTACCATTTCAAACCTTAAAGCAGATAAAGATGACTAATGATGGTTGGAATTTTGTGACACGTGATTATGGAAATCATCATTGATTCTTGGACAGTGAGATTCTAGAAGAAAGTTCTTTACTAAAAGCATCTAATTTTATTTTCAATGATAAACTATGCATAGAAAACAAAAGGCCTCAAAGTAGGAACGGTGTTCAACTAATTAAGAGGAAAGGTTGATTATAATCACCAAAAAGAAAGAGAAGAAATAGTTATGTATATCTCTCAAGTACCTGTATATTCCCCTGACTTCTCAAAATCCTCAATGAAATGCATGATGACAGGAGTTGGAATGACATAGCCAATATTCTCAGCATCTTCATGTTTAAGAGATTGAAATGCGATACCAACACATTTTCCTTTGTCGCTAAACGCAGGGCCTCCAGAATTTCCTGAGTTTATAGCAGCATCTATCTGGCAACGAAAAAAATGAAGCAATTGAAGTAAAGAAGTGCATTTGTATTCCCAATAAATGGGCATGTTTCTGAACTGATGGCACAACTGGAACTAACAGCACAAACAAAAATCTGCAAGATGGAATATTTTCAATTTAAACCTGTAGGCCCAAGAGTTCTGTGGAGCCATGGACATAGGGAAGTATCTCAATACGAGAGACAACACCACTTGTAACAGAAATTGTATCCCCTCCAATTGGATATCCAACTACAGTTACAGCATCTTGGAGCGCAGGCAATGAACCAAATTCAACAGGAGAAACACCCTCCCAGAACTCATCATTTTCAACCGTTAGCATGGCTGCAACCAGAAATTTAAGATTTTTAATGTAGCAATTCAAAAAATCACATGAACTCAATATTAACCATCAATGGCATTCACATCCAGTCAATTTGGAAGAAATCACTTAGATGTATAATCAGGTAAGAATCAGCAGTTGGGTACATAATAAGAAAAATAAGCATACAAGTTTGCAGTTTGGTTATCAAAATCTGTGTCATGTAAGTTGACTATGTTCATACAAATTCAAAGAGAAGCCAAATAAGAATACTAAAACTAAAGTCCAATTTCTTTCTGTTATTTAAACCAAAGCATATATATCAACCCACAGTTTTTCTATCAACAAGCCCCAATTAAAACAATTGCATTAATGCCTTAGCTTACAATGGGTGGGCCAACCAATTCTTCCAATCAACTGCATAGATTGTATCTCTCTTCTCATATGGGGAAAAAACACAACATATTCTCAAGCAGTTTATTATCAGTATCCAAATTGATCATCCATTAAAGGGAAATTTGTTAGATCCACCTTCCATATGTGATTTGGATAAGAAGAAATGGAGTGAAGGGGGGGGGGGGGGGGGGGGGGGGGGGGGGGGGGGGGGGGGGGGGGGGGGGGGGGGGGGGGGGGGGGGAGGGGGGGG
>JBBMKF010442411.1:1485-13534 GCA_037834155.1 Curcuma caesia
ATTAGGTCTCGAATTGCGAATGAGTCATGGATAGAGCGGCCGGAGCTAAAGTTTGAGGATGATTGACAATGGAAAAGTATTAAAATTCAATCATCAATCTTCTTCGACTTTAATATTAATTGATGCAACACCAAATTTGCATCATCCGGCTGCTTAGAAATTTGGAATGCAGTTGATAAGGCAAAAAAGGATTTAACCTCACATATAAGAAAAACTCAAAGTTCAATTAAAAATTATATTAATTCAAAAATAATTAAATATTAGACTTGAATTTCTTTTAGAAATTTAATTCAACAACAAATATAGTTATTGATCTTGACTTTGCATATTTACAAATTCAATTGACTCAATATCCTCACCAATTAATTAACTTAATCTAATTTACACAATTAATTAATATGGATAAGTACACTTGAAACAATTTAGGATAGTTTATTGAGCAATCAATTAAGACTAAGACTCTATTTTAGATAAATATAATATTTGACGGAGAGTTAACTGGACAGTCACTAAAGCAATTTTAGTTAATTAACTAGTCAATAACTTAACATTTTCAAATTCATATATTATACTATTTAAATAGGAACCTATTCATAATAGTCATTTGTGTAAATTGGAGTTGATAAAGAACAATTAGAATCAACTGATAAGGATATTGAATCGATTGAATTTGTGATTGTGCGGAAGTGAAGTTTGTGATCTTATTCTGAGCAATATTATTGAACGAAATTGAACTATATCACTCGTTCATATTATGTATGAAGATGCTACAATCCTTTAGTTTGATCAACATAAATTGTTTGCTCTTCAAAACCACTGATAAAATCATGCAAATCATAATAAACACATGTTCATTATCTATAACAAATATGAAACATAACTAAAATGATGTATACGCTTTCGCAAGTAGCTTTGATACCATTGTAGGGATCTTTCCCGAAAAATAAGAAATAAATGTAGCGAAATAAAATTGATTCCCCCAGAGATCCATGCGAATGTAGTATACATGTTTGATCGAGTTGTCACTTTTGTTGCGTGAACAAAACAATTCCAACAGCAACTTGATTCGGTAGATCTCAGCACGATCAAAATGGTCACGTCTCTTTGATATCCACACGAACCCGTCCTTCGTTCGTCGCACGAACTTAGCTTTCGAAGAAAAACCACCTTCGTTGTGCTAGCAACTTGGATGATTTTACCAAGGGTAGAAGAAGAGGAGACTAAAAGTGATCATCCACCAAATGCATAAAATTGGTCTTTTGTATTCATCCAATGAATACAAAAACTCATCCAATGAATTCAAATAGTCATCCAATAATACCAATGAATACACAGAGTCATCTAATGAATATAAAAGATTTATACCTTTTGCTCTCATTTTCATCAATACTCCATTAATCTCTATTAATGGATATTAATCTTATTTGGTGGTTGAGTCTAATCCAATAAGTCGGATTAAACTGGAGGTGGAGTCTAATCCAATGAGTCAGATTAGACTCAATCCAATAATCCAATAGTTGGATTCATTTGAGTATAACTCAGATTAGACTTAACCCTATAATCTTAGGGTCCATCATGTTTTAGTCAAACTAAAATATACTCATCTCCAAATCAGCATATTCTTTATATGTGACCCAATAGGTTCTCATAATGTTGGCAATGTATCTAAAATAACATTGTAGATACATAAGTAATGAGTGACATCTAGCAATGTATCATTTCTATCCAAGTGATAAGAATGTCAAGATCCAACCTAATATTTCTGTGTCTATTATCTTGTATAACTTGTTCTATCCTCGATATCTAAATTGATCCATAAGGTATAGACCATATCATCCCCTTATCAATTTTTATGTTTCTTGATCTCTAAGTAGGCTCTCTTAACCAAATGAACTCAATATCTCATATTGACTCATTTGAGCATGGTCATGATTTTAGTAGTCCTAATTAATCAAGGGGCCCACAAATATCATTTCCGTCATATGGAAGGAATAGATCTCATCTACATTACTTACATTCCTCCACATAATTTATTACATACATAGCGATCGACTTTATAGTCCACCTTATTACAGGTGATGTTTGTCGATACTAAAGTACACAACTCCTTATGTAGGGAACCGTAGTGATTTCAGGTCTAAAGACTATTTATACTAATAGTCACTAAGAGAATATTTATAACACTTATATAACGATCCATGAAACATTCTCATAGCAAGTCAATTCAATACATATTCTCTAATATATGTGTCAACTTAATATCTTATATCCATGACTTATGAGATTAAGTCGTCAGTTGACCTACATGCTAATCTCAACGCATTAATATTGCTCTTGATATTAAAGTTTGACTAGGAATAGTTAAGAGTAGTGTTCTATATATATATCTACATCCTCCCACTATCAATTTAACCAATTGATACACTGTAAACTAGAACATACTATCCTAGGACATTATTATACCTATTTATATGGCACAGATCTGAAGTCAATATAATAACTATAAATTTTATCTTTTATTAATGAAATATGAAATAAAAATTTCCTTGTTAATCATCTCATAATTGACTCTAAGGCTAACACTAACAATATACCTCCTAGTATTTCTCCCTAGTCAAGACTATATAGGGCATGGGCCTATTCTGCGGGTGTAAAAATGTAGTTGGTGCAAAGTGACTTGTTTAGACGAATGAGGTTGGCCGTTAAGGCTAAGATCGGCAAGGTCTTAGCTAGGTTTATCAAAGAAACTAGGGTCGAGGTGCCGAGAGACCGAGGTGTCGAGAGGCCGAGAGACTAAGAGGGTGAGATGTCGAGGTGTTGAGAGGTCGAGGTGCTGAGGTGCCAAAAGACCAAGAGGTCGAAGTGTCGAGAGGTCAAGGTGCCGAGAGACTGAAAGACAGAGACGCCGAGAGGTTGAGGTGCCAAGAGGCCGAGGTGTCAAGAGACCGAGAGGCCAAGGTACCAAGAGGCCAAGAGACTGAGATGTCAAGGTGCCAAGAGATGCAAGATGTCGAAGTACTAAGAGGCTGAGAGACCGAAAGACTGAGATGTTTAGAGGTCAAGATGTCGAGGTGCCAAGAAGCCAAAGTGTCGAGAGATTGAAGTGCCGAGAGACCGAGAGGCCGAGATGCCGAGAAACCGAGAGGCCGAGATGTCGAAAGGATGAGAGGTCAAGGTGCCGAAAGGATGAGAGGCCGAGGTGCTAAAAGGACAAGAGGTCGAGATGCCGAGAGGCTGAGGTGCCGAGAGGTCGAGAGATCGAGATACCGAAAGGATGAGAGGCCGAGGTGTCGAAAGGATGACAGGCCGAGGTGCTAAAGGGACAAGAGGTCGAGATGTCGAGGTGCCAAGAGGCCAAGAGACCGAGATGTCAAGAGGGTAAGGTGCCGAGAGACTAAGTGGTCAAGGTGCAAAGAGATCGAGATGCCGAGAGGACATGATGCCGAGAGGCCGAGATTTATATATATAAGTTTTCAGATTTTAGTTTCTCTTGACTTCCACTTAATAGATCAACTTAATATTTGACTATAAATGTCACGTTAGAACAGTCAGATTCCATCATATCAATTTTAATGAAGGTTATTATAATTAATGTCAGCTAAGATTAATAAAATGACTAAATGATTTTTTGATCATGGTCAATGAGACAAATGAATCAAAACATTATATTGTTTTAAATTTATTTAATAAAGTAATTGGGTCAAATTAAATTGAATAGTTAATGAACTAGCTTATTGAAATAGTTATTCAAATTTAATTTGATTTTTTTTATAAATTTAAATTTGATTTAAATTCAATTTGAATTTAATTTATTTAGATATTATTGAATTCTAAATTTAATATTATCGACGTGTTTATATTGAAATTATATAGATAAACCTCTAAAATGTTTAATTCATTTAGTCTTATCCATCTCATACCTATAAACACTATGACATGTTAGCATGAGGTCTCTCCAATTTCTATCCTTACTACCCCTTAGCAATTTAAGCAAGGGAGACCTAACCAAAATTTACTACAACATCTACCATGGCAACTAATTTCCAATTGCATCACACTTTTGATTTATGATTTAATTTTTATAACTATACATATAACAAAACTTTTCAGGAGATAAATGTATTGGAGAGCTTGTTGGAACTAGCTAGCAGGATCCCATCCAACTTTTAATTATACATATAAAATAAATTTTGAATTAAAATTCACTATAATTCCCAAAACGCAAATTAGACTGAAATTAATCCTTGACTAATGCTGTTAGAACTTTACAGGGAAGTTGGATCATAAATTACATATGCTTACACACTATTACGAGAGGAAACAAAAGGAAAGCCAAGAGGCGAGATTTACTCAAAAAAGAACGCTAACTGCTGCAAATTAGAAAAAATGCACACCGGCATCTTTTCTATCTCTTCCAGTAGGTATTTTGACTCCGCCGAACAATCGACTGGAGCTTGAGCTCTAACCGTTATCCTTCGCCTCTTCTCGTGCATGTACTCAGTATGCACAACACTAACCCGGAACAAGTGTGGAACCCATGTTGCTTCCTTCAGCTTGAGCTGATACTTTTCATCTCCTTCCTATAAGATCAACAGCTTCACTTTTCAAACAATCATATGAAGCAAGAATTAGCTGCATCAATCATATTTTTGTGTGATAATGTCTGTCATTGTAATGCCCAAGAACCTTATTTTTCAGTCACACAAAGCATATGGAGTTATGATTTACTTCATCAAAGAGTTAGCAAGCAAAGAAAAAATTGAATTAATCTTTTGCAGGACTAGAGATTAAGTAGCAGATATATTTACAAAACTGCTTTCAATCAAAAAAATTTATCTATTTGCATGAAAAACTAAAGGTGCGTTTGGTTCAAATTATCATGCATAATCTTGATTATGTGATTATCAGGTAATCATATAACTAAGATTATAGGGAATAAAATATAATCTAATTTTGTTTGATTTAATCTAGATAATGTTATAACCTAATTGAACACTATTATCCTTGATTTAATTTGATATTTGATTATGTTTTTAGAATAAATTAAATTAATAATAATATTATTATTAATGATAATAATAAATTGATGATTTACAAAGATGCGAGGAAGAATCCCAAGTGCTAGAGGCAGAGAATTTTGGTGGAGAAGAGATGCCTTCGTACGCGAGAAGAAAATCATCATATCTTTAACTTACCTCCGTCTATCCTTATATAGTTGATGGAAGAGAATTTCCATGTAGTCCGCCAACGGATTACACAAAGGGCGATTAGGGTGTCAAGTGCGATAACTGTTGAATTGTACCTCTAATATTGTCAAGTCATTAGTCACATGTCATCTTGTATGCGAGTTGTCAAAGGATGTCCGGCCTTTGGTCAAGTTTGCGAGTTGTCGGAGGTTGATGATGAGTAGTGGGTTGTCGCTGATAGTTGGTTGGGTTTACCAAGTCTGAATAGGACGACACTAGACAAAGGCTAAGTGGCTTGGTCCAGGAGCAAAGACAAGTGCTCAGGACTTGACTTCAAGTGGGACGTCGTAGGATGAAGGCCGAGTGCTAGGCAACAGAGACTAACTAAGAGCGAAGCCGAGTGCTCGGGAATAATTATGGATACCATTATGTGCCCCTCTTCCAAGTCGAACTTAAGAATGAACTCGAATGAAGTCTAATAGAAGTGTTGGATCGAATCACTTAAGCCAGGCAGGGTCGAAGAAGGACTTTCAAGCCATACTGGGATATGGGGATATAGTCAACCCAGACGAGAACCCCGAATACCATCACATGTCCCTCTTCCAATTCTAACTGAAGAGTGAAATCTAATGAAGTCCCATAAAAGTGTTGAGTCGAAGAGGATCAGTTCGACAAGGATCACTCTGCATAAGGAAGTCGTTGGATCAAATAAGTTAATTTAGGTGGGGCCGAAGGACCCGAATACCATCACATATCTCTCTTTCAAGTCGGACTGAAAAGTAGAGTCGAATGAAGTTTGATAGAAGTGTTAGGCTGCTAAGAGGGCATGGATTGAGAGACTTGAATCAGATATGAAACTGAATAAGTAGGCATTTAGAGGGTCAATAAGAATGTCTAGAACACCAATCCTACCTCGACCGGGAGAAGAACTCAATCCCTCAATCATTCGGAAAATAATCAAAAGGTCAAAAATACTAGACTTCTAGAAGATCAATCCCACCACGATCGAGAAGAATGTTTGATTCTGTGATCGTGGGAGCAGAGCTCGCTCCCTTGGTCATGGGGACAAGTAGCAAAACTGAGAAAGCCTAAAGTCTAATTCTGCTCGAGGATAATAATAAGAATAGCGAGAATACCAAAAGTTCAATATTGTTCCGACCGAAGAGATGAGCTCGATCTCTTGGTCAAAAGGATGATAACCAGAAAGTCAGGAATACCAGAAGTCCAATAATGTCCCGATCATGAAGCGACGTTCAATCCCGTAGCCATAAGAAAACCTAGAAATTTGATCAATCCTGATCGGGGAGAAAAGCTCGATCCCACTAATACAAGGATATAAGAATGCCGAGAAGAGGAGAAGACCAATCCCACCTAGGGTAATCATGAGAATATCAAAAAGACTAATTCAGTCTCATATTGTAGTGCACACTGATACCGCCCTGGCTAAGGAGAGGAGCTCGATCTCTTAGGCTGTGAGAATGGGGCTATTATAGTATAGTATAGCCCAAGGGGTTGTTAAAGCCTAATATAGCTCAGAGAGCTATTATAGGATAATATAGCCAAGGGGCTATTATAGTCTAATATAGCTCAAGGAGCTATTATAGGATAATATAGTCCAGGGGGTTGTTATAAGAAAACATAGCACAGGAGTCGTTATAGCATAGTATAGCCCCAGGGGTTGGTATAGAATAGTATAGTTGGGGGTTGTTATAGTATAATATAGTTCAAAGGGCTGTCATAATGTAACACACACCGATCCGACCTTGGCTAGGGAGAGGAGCTCAATCCTATGGACGTTGAAGATGGAGCTAAAGTTGAGGCCGCAAGGTTGCTAAGCAATAGAGTTGAGGTCATGGAGCCTCTGAAGCGCTGAAAGCCAAGATCAGGCAGGTGGGGTTGAGGTCATGTGGCTACTGAGAAACAGAGGTGAGGTCAAGTGGCTACTACAGTTGCCAAGGTTAATGTACTGAGAGTTGAGGTTGTGTGGCCTGAGCTAAAGATCTTAGAGGTGAGGCGGCATGGCTGAGGTGGAAGCATCGAGAGCTAGAGCCTTGTCGTCAAAGTCAAATGAATGAAGTGGTGAGATCTGAGGTCGTGTGGCCGCTGAGCAACAAAACACAATTTGGGTCGTGTGGTATAGGTGGAGTGATAGAAACGAAGGTATCTAGTTATGATAGAGACCCTATGGATAAACTGAGAGACTACAACCACGTCATGAAACTGGGGTTAAGGTACAAAGAGCTGAGGTTGTGTAACCAAGCTAAAGAACTAAGACATAAGACCATGTGGTCAAGCTGAAGTTGCGTGGTTGTAGCAGAAGCACTGAAAGCGAGGGCCTAGCAACAGAGGCTAAGGTCGTGTGACCGCTGAGTAGCTTAGTGCTAAGCAATAGAACAGAATTTAGATCGTGCGACCAAGTTAAGGTTCAGTGGCAGCAAAGTAGCAAAAATAAAGGCTGAGATAGTATGGTTGTAAAACAAATCATGCTATTGTAAGGTAATAAAAGTAAGAATGAAACCTTATAGCCGGTGATGAGGTCGCACGGGCGAGAGCAAGGTTGAATCACTAAGTGCAATGGTCAGGTTTTCAAATATAGAAGTCTGGTTGCCGAGTATCTGCATCGGAATTTGACTGTCGGGAGCAAAGGTCGGGTTGTCGAGTATTTGTATCAGATTGCTGAGGGTAAAAGTCGAGTTGTTGAGTGTAAAGGTTGCTGCACGGACAGTTTGTTGAATGTTTGCATAGATATCTAGCAATTCGAGTACTTGTGTAGAGGTAGAGGTAGGATAGCCTGGTTGGACATCTGATTTGGGCACAGGGTCGATCTGAGCACCAAGCTGAGCAACTGCATGGAGGTTGGTCAGCCTAGTTGTATGTCTCAGAATCTTAGAATCGAAGGACTAAGAGATACATAACCTCTGAAAACTAACAAAAGTGATCCAAAAGACTAAGCACATAAGTCCTAATATTAGCAAATTAAATAATATGAAAGTGTCATAGAACGAAGTAAAAGAGAAACTCCCAAGGAGAGCAATAATCCAATATTAGGACTAAGGTACCTAATTATCATAGGGGTGTCCACGTTTGATGCCGAGGCACTGAGCCATCGACTGGCATCTAATAGAGAAATAAATATTTGAAAGTGGATGAAAGGCCAGAGACAGCTGCTGGAGAGATCTTTAATATTGCAACTAAGGTATGTTAGATCCATATTAATAGTTACCAACAATGTAGATAAAAATGATGCCTCTGAGCATCCGAATTATGTTCCCCCACAATGTGTAATTTTATTGAGCACGCATGCCATCCATCTCAAACTTATAAACCCAGATGTTGCTGCAATTTGATTTCCTAGCGTACTACCATGTCAACCTTTTTCATAACAGATCCAACATTTAGAAAGCAAAGGGATCCATTATATGACAACCACTTATTAAACAGAATACCCTGATAACTTCTATCAAAAAACCTAGAAAGCAAATCCAGTAAATTACAACAAGGTTAATGAAAATTCCCTTCAGTTTCTTAACACCATCCATGAATATAATCTCCTTCAAAAGAGTGTCCATAGCTTCCGTAATGAAAGTATATGAGGAGTGACCAGCATATTACCACATCCTTTAATGATATACCAGCAGTTGGTAAGACCAACAATATCCCCAGCTCTATTAGTTTTATGAAATGGTTGTATTCATAGAATATACCATTTGGAGAATAGCGAGATTCTGGTGTTCTACAGCAAAACCATACTTGGTAGCTCAACACTCTGATCGTCCTGGAGAATAGCACACCCATAGTGATGGGTCTTAGTTCCCACTGATAAAATACTAATGCAAGCTACAACAAGAGTTTCAATATTTGTAGAGTTGGCAGTGCTTCTAATGGAACTGACAAGACCACTAAGAGTTTCATATGTATGTTGAACTAATAAAAAAAATTCTCAATTGCTGCACTGCTGCAGATTATCAAAGAAGAGCTCCAAATTGTGCCATCTAGCATTTTTATAAGATTTCCAAAGCACACAACCTCTTATAGTATAACCCAAAAGAATAGCTTGGTAAGAAAATAGTCATACCAGATATGTTCATACCAAACTGAGTGTAAGCAGGAAAAAAATAATCCATCCACTAAATGTATAAATTACTAGGTGATATTGTTACGGATAAAAAATGATACTATAAAAGATGAATGCAGCAATGAGAAATAAGTGACTTATCTTGCCAGCGAAAACTCCTTGAGGTTACCAGTGGAAGCTCCAAGATGTTTCCTTTACCAGCTGATCCATACACAGAAGAGCATTTGGTTTCTTGGATCCCATGATAATAGCTCGTTTCCTGCTTGTGTTGCCAATCTAATGTTATAGTTTATTCTGTAACTACTCAAAAGTGAAATCCAGATCTTTGGGTCAGATTGAAAGGGCATCAACGAGGTTAGCCGTTCAACTTACTCCACTCTACCCATCTGACATAAAAGATCAATCATGCAAGTATAATGTGATTCCGTGTTCTTGTCTCATTAAATTGAAGTAGCACTGAGCGTGGAAACACTTGGTTGCAACTTTATATTAGGAATCTTTGTGAAAAGCTTCATGGCTTTTCGAAGTGAACCATATTCTGGATAACCATACATCAAAGTAGTGTATGCTACTGCATCCAACTCAGACATCAGACCATTAAAAAATATCCTTGCCTCCTCAACTTTATCATTGCTTATGAAACTCTAAAATAAAGTGTTGCATGAATCAACAAAATTGCTCTTCATCCTCCCAAACTCCAAGATTGCACTTCTTCTAAGCTCATGCTCCTTAAATATACTTGCAATAAAAGAGGCTTCAATGCTCTCATAACAATGAAATCCCACTTTGATCATATGACCATGAAATTTTCTTCCTTGTTTGATAACTTTTAATCCAGATGTGGCACTGATTATATTGATAACACTAGCAGTAATATATTGGAATCCATGACCAATCATTCTAACGAACTATTTAATTACCTCTTCATACATTCCATTACTAACCAACCCTCTGCAATTACTAACCAAGTTACTGAATTCTTGACTGGCATCAACTGGAACAACTCCAGTGCCTTGCTTACTTTCTTGATCAAAATATATCTGTAAATACTTGATGTCCAGTAAACTATATTACGAACAGACATTCTATCAAACATCTAACGCACATAATCGACCAGAAGGTTTATAACAAAGCCACATTCAGAGAAGTGCCAACAAACACTTTACATGAAGAATGTGTTTTCGTCGAAATCCCATGTATCTGCTTTCCGTGAGCCAAAGCTCGGATAATATGGTTAGTCACCGAGCCATCATCACCAACGCCTGAAAAGATAGCACCTTGTCGTACTGTTCATGTTGGGCGTAACCAGACGTGATGGAATTCCACTAAACCCCATCTTGTTGGGGCATATTGTCAAACAGGCACTACACGGAAATCAAATCACCTGCTTTCGAGAATGCGTTGATCAGTTCGTTGGGGCGGCGTCTGACCAGAAGAGGGGTAAGAGTTGAGATTAGCATTGGTCGTGAAGCATCAACAGCAAGGATGCATTCGCTGTAGGCGAGACCTATGGAATCCAAAGGAAACATAGTTGCAGCCATGGAGTTGGCCGGGACTTATAAAATTCAACATTCGTTAATGCGACCGCGAAATCGAGGAGCAGTCGAGGGCGAGGCATAGAGCCGAAAAGCCAACGCCCATGCAATTCTAGAAATCTGCCCCGTGCTTCCAAATCCATCGAAATTAATGGGATGGGAATTCGTGTTCTATCTCATAAAAAATAAAAAAAATGAATGAAAAGAACATAAAGAATCAGCCTCTAATAATCAAACTAAATAAATTATTTAATTGAATGATTTCATTATTTATTCTTAAAAAATTATATAATAATTTTATATATAATCCTATGACAATATTAAATCAATATAAAAATTATTAATAAATTTAATAACTTATTCCAAGATAATTATTAAAAATTCTAATAATATTATCTAAATTAATAACAAATCTAATAATATATTTTAAAAGATAATTTGAATAAGTCTATTTAGGGATTATATCATTCCACCTTCCTTCAAACCAACCTTGTTCGATCTTTTTTTGTTCTTCTTTTTCTTTCGATGATTTATATAAAATAGCTTCTTATTATGCACTAATTGAAATCTCATTTTGACAAAGACAAATGACCTTTTTTTAATTCTTTCTTAAATTTAAAATTTTCCTTTAGGTCTTTGTTCCGGCTCCTTGCCGACGATAGCCACAACACCAGGCAATAGAAGGCCACGTCAACTTGTACTTCCCCGTCGAGGAGAGAGGCCTTGAGGAGACAACAAATGAACGTACGGGTCAGCGGGGCACCGGGGGATTCCGGCGTGGCTACTCCGACGCTCAAGTCAGGCAACGAGCAAAGAAGTGTGTATTCAGAAAAATTCAGAGAGTCCATTGTCATACCTGGGCAGTTTATATAGAGATGGGGGGAGCGATATTTTAGGATCTTAGTGCCTGTGATTGGCTATCAATCCACTATTGATGTGGTAAGGATAATCTTCAAGGGTTTTTGGTCATCCGACGGCTCGGATTTGTAGATCTTTATCTGACAGTTGTGCCCGCGCGGGGTATCTTCTTTGGGATTAGGCTGGGCCAAGTAAGGGACTTGGTCTATGTTCTTCTTCTCGCAGGTGAGCCGCCGATTCTTGTGGAGAGGTTGGTGGGGTGCCCCGTTAGTATGCATGCCGCAGACGAAGGTCGAGAGTGGCCGATTTGGGGAGGCGCGCCTAGAATTTCTTTGTACTGGCGGCCTTATTTTAGTTGGGTGATCTCTGTGGAGCGGTTCGGCGTTCTTTGCTGG
>JBBMKF010442431.1:0-13530 GCA_037834155.1 Curcuma caesia
AAGGAGCTTACTAAGCATTCGTGCTTATAGTCTTACTTTCTTATGTTGCAGATTCAATTAAAAGTTACTAAGGGAACGGGAAGCAGCAGGAAGGGCTGATGATGGTGTGTGTGGTAGTGACTTAGCAGGACGATCTCATTACTTTCTATATTCGGAATTAGAAAGGTTTATAGTAAAGTTTTCGTATTGCATATGAATACAACAATGTATGTACAAAAGTTTTAAGTTCCGCTGCAATGATCTGGTTTCAAATGCATTAAAGAATGAATGTAAGAAAAATGTAGCGTCTGTCTAGGGTACGTAAGTGCGGGCGTTACAATGGCTATAAAGCATGAAAGTAAAGCAGATCAAACACCAAGAATGATTTATACAAGTTGAGTGGGATAAAATTTTGTACAGTTATCAAAAAATATATATACGGGCCCAGGCACCAAGGACAAAGGGACTGGGTCAGGCCAGGCGATGCAGCCTGATTGCCACTTCTACACCGATGACAAATCTTTTTGGTAAGTTTTTTTAATCTTCTTTGTTTCTTTTTTTGGTAAGATTTGGAATTGAGGATGGCAGTCGCCTGACTTTGTCAGATTTGGGTTGTGCCCAGCACAGCCAGATAGGGGCACAACACTCTGGTTGTATGATCTGCAAGATCCTTTTATTGTCTGGAGTCTACGTCAATTGATGATCATCTAGAATTTTCCTACTATTGTCCTGAGCTTGAAAGATACAATATGTGACTAGTTGATGTTTCATCAACTTTCTCAAGTGCCATTGATACATGATAAAAAATGCCTTGATTTTCTTCACGATTGGGAAATAGCCTACAGATGTTTTAAAGTGTGGTAGTATATGTTTGGGGTAATGTTGATCTGGATGCACAAAATCTATAAAATGAATTCATGTAGTACCCAAATTGCTGAGACTTTGACTCATTGATTTAATTATTTTGCCTCTTTTTCCTCCTCACAATTCTTGCTATTTTCTAATGCTGTCTGCCTTTTCAATTAAGATTGCAAAAATTCATTTAAGTAAATTTTATCTATATTTTCTTCTTTCAGTTACTGGTACCACTTTGACTCCAACGATTGGAGCATCGTGTATAAGCACACTGTTGGCAAGGATCTGAAGTTTAAAGCTGGTTATGACTCAGAGGTGCGACTTGGATGGGCATCTTTTTGGGTAGGCTTCAATTTTCGACTGCTTACTTTACAGACTGCATCTTATAGTAGTAAATTATAACTAGAGTTATGGAAAATTTATTTGTTAAGAGTCACAAGAATGACGGTTATACAAGTACAGTCATCTTCCATCGTCATCCAGTAGTGCTTGTTCTATTGACATCTCACCGTAAGTGATGATAGGATTTTCATACAAGGAAAGCAAAACTTTTCATCTAAAATTAAAATTTATTTCACGCATGGAGTTGTGGTAATGTATTAGTTGACTTGGAAAATAATTATTATTGGGATATTCCTGTGAAGGTTGGGGATGAAGATGGCAATGCCAAGGCAGCTCCAATGAAGATGAAAGTCCAGTTCATGGTCCAAGTACCGCAGGATGATATCAGTAACTCAGTATTGTTGTTTCGGGTTAAGAAAAGGTGGGACTTCTAGTCCGGTTTTGTCTAGTAGTAAAGTGGTTCAAAATATCGTTGTCTACGTTATTCCTCAGAATTAAAGATCATTAGTTTCAAGAATTTCAGTTTTTGGTTTCGTATGATAATATCAAGTTTGTGATATGCGAGTGTTTAGGACGGTAAACTAAACAGACTTTGGTGAGCTTATCCAGTAGTTGACGTGATGGAAGTTTGCTACACAAAACATGGCTAAGACTAGATCTCTTAAAGATCTATGGTTTTTTTCTTTATATATATCCAAAATAGATCAACCTAGTGAAATTAATTTATTTTTTCTTTAGGATTGAAACTTAATTATTCAATTATAATATTGAAGTTGTTATAACTAAATAATAATTAAGACGAGATTAACAAGTGAAAAATTAGTTCAATCAATTCTTTGTATTTTTTTTTGAAGATTGCACAATTTTTATAGATACCATGTCTCTCTTGCACCTATAAATACTCAGGTACATTCATCTTAGACAGGTTCGGAATCTCTCTTTGAATTTTCATCCTACTTTCCTTTCATAAGCATTGTACAAGCATAAGAGTTTGATTGGATAATTTTGGCATGCTATGACATTTTTCTCTAATGTGCGTAGATCGACTCATTGTTCGAGTTAAATTATGAAACACAGATCCCCTCATCATCAACACTACCTTAGCATCCATATTGTCAATTGTGTTTTGACACATCATTTTAATATACGTTTAAATGGTGCGTACAAGACGAATCAATCTCGAAAATCCTGAGTCTTCCATAGTCAAATCACACATTGTCTAAGGATTTGTAATCTATTAGTGTAAGTCCTAAGAGTCAATCATGACTCATGAGATGATTAATTTAAAATTTTGATCATATTTTAATAAACGATAATATTTGTATTTATTATATTTATTATATATTTGTGTAAATTTATAAAAATAATAATATTTTAGAGTGGTAGGTTTTATTTTATGGGATATCAATTATTTGAATTGATTATGAAAAATTATAGATATACTATTCTTAATTAAATATTAATATCTAATGGCAATATTAATGATTTAAGATTAACATATGGTTAATTGATGATTTATTCTCATAAGTCGTGAATATGAGATATAAGTTAATACATGATTGTATATTAAAGAATATGTATTGAATGATTTATTATGAGAATTTTTATATATTGTTATATGAGTGTTATAAACATTCTCATAATAATTAGTCCTTTGATCTTGTGTTTATTTTTCGTATTAGAATTTCACAGTGGCATTCGATTGAATCAATTTAATGTTTATTTTTTATATGCGATATAAATTAACATATTTATTATGATTGTTGAAATGATTTATAAGTATTTTGATTAATCTGGCATGAAATCAAAATAATTTAATTAAATTAAACAGTAGTGGTTGTAGCATGTTTATGTTCATTCGATTATATGAATTCTATAATCTAGTTTCATTCGACTAATCAACTAATAATGAATTTTAATACGATTGATATGAATGAATAATCTATTATGAACGGATTGTGAGATTTTGCTTGTTCTGTTTAAATAATAATTGAAATTGTGATTTGATTACAATAATGAATCAACATTTTGTGAAAATTGGATTATTAATCTGAAGGGAACTTTGTGAAAATTCGATTATTAATCTCAAGGGAAATATGGCAGTAACTCTTTCAACAAGTTAAGGAAATTATTTATCTTTCGGGGGACCGTCGCCAGGGGCGTTGCCTCTTGGATCCTATTAGGGGCACTACTCTTGGACCCTCACTAGGGGTGCTGCCCTTAGGATCTCATGTGGTTACGCCACATAAGTCATTAATTGGAATAATAATAAAATGATATTATATAGTTGATACATGTGATGTATGGTTTGATGCATGGTTATGACTTTTTTAACTAATATGATTAAATTGTGTGTATGATTGTTGTAAAATAAATCTTTTATCTTTAACTCAAGTTGTAAAATAAAATACAATCTACGTGATTTTTATCTTCAATTTAAGTTGTAAATTTTTTTTCTTATCTAACTCCCTTCAAATGTAACTCAAGTTTTTTTTTTTCTAATTGTGTAATGTACAAATTAGAATAGTACTATAATAGTATATAATACATATGACAACTGAGGAAGTACATGGAAAAGATGTAATTTCATCTTTTGATTCTTTCATTGATTTGAGAAATTTATATTAGATGTGTCATAATCATGTCACATTTATGTTCTGCTTATCCTTAAATCCTATGTAACAACATATACTAAAAATCATTAAAAACAATAATAATAAAACATATCATATTTGACATTAAACTAATAAAATAAAATTGTTAATCATAAATTCACATTGTAAAAAAAACCTAACAAATTCATAATTAGCATTATGGTACAACATCCAAATATGAAAAATGACTAATGTCATACATGCAAGTTCACAATAAAGTATAGCGATAAATAAAAATTTATCTCTCTACGTAAAAAAAGTTTCTCATTGAGATCCTCATTATTCTGTAGTATAGGATCGCTTTCTCGTTCTCAGCTCAGGATGGAGTCAGTACCTAGGGCTAAGAACAATCGGAGAAGGGAGCACAAGTGGAGGAACAATGAACTAAGCCCTTTTATTATAAACCAGAGGGAAGTAAGGCACGAGTATTACTCGTCTGCCTGGCAACCTATTATAAGCAGACTTAAATAGAGAAGGAAAAAGGTGATCATCACATGTCGGATGCTCATTGGGCTCTATCGTCACATGCGAAGATGTTTTTCTTCTTAAGTAAATCACTCAAACGAGTGATGGGACAGCGTCACTTTTACAAAACTATGGGCTAAAAACCGTGAGCGCCACTGGTTTTACAAAACCAGGAATCCAAGTGGATCCTGTTGAATAGTATGGCACATGGGCGGGCACCTTTGGGTGCTTTTCAGACATACTGTTTGACATGACAAAAGAAAAAGGACTCTCGCATACTGTTTGACATGACAAAAGAAAAAGGACTCTCGCATACTGTTTGACATGACAAAAGAAAAAGGGCTCTCATGGCTGACTCAGCCACGTTACACACTGGCCTGACTAACACTAACACGAGGATACGCTGGGAATCGGGGTCCTCCACACTTCATTATTGACTCTGATAAGGTACATCCTTCGGTCAGCTGGCTATACGGAGCCGTTGCTAGTTCTTGCCTGAAGGACCAGCAACTCCGTCACCAATCCTCATAGCGTCTGCACGATCGCTTTCCATTTCTTCTTTTGCAAGGGATTCCAACAGAAACACCGTCTCCTCGGCCTTCCCTGTTCGGGTTTGCTTTGGATCGGGTTTGCTTTCTAGGCCATGATTGGGTTTGTAGGTGTCGAGATAGCTTTCGGAACAGTACAAGGCCCACGAGCTTGCTTTTGCTAAGTCACCTTCTCTCTCTCTTGGCGTCACCCTATGCTGGAGCTGTCCATCTTCTTCCATCGCCAGTAGTACAGATTCGACCATCATTGCGGTGGCACTCGTAGAAGATGCCTAGAAGGCAGCAGTGACGCTAGGTCACCACTCCGGCAGATCTCGACTGTTCATTGGCAATTAAATGGATGCCCCATCCATTTTCAGATGGTGGTGGGGGAAGTGGTGACCTAGCGCCACCGCAACGACGGCCGAGTCCGTACTACTGGTGATGGAAGAAGATGGACAGCTCCGGCGTAGGGCGAAACCAGGAGAGAGGGAAGGTGACCGAGCAGAAGTAGGCCCGTGGGCCTTGTACTGTTCCGAAAGCTATCTCGACACTTGCAAACCCAATCGTGGCTTAGAAAGCAAGTTCGGCCCGAAGCAATCCCGAACAGGGAAGGCCGAGGAGATGGCGTTTCCGTTGGAATCCCTTGCAAAAGAAGAAACGAAAAGTGATCGCGACAAACGCTGTGAGGATTGGTGACGGAGTTGTTGGTCCGTCAGGCAAGAAGCAACGACGGCTCCGTACAACCAGCTGACCGAATGTTGTACCTTATCAAAGCCAATAATAGGGTGTGAAGGACCCGGATTCCCAGCGCATCCTAGTGTTAGTGTCGGTCAGGCCAGTGTGTAACGTGGCTGAGTCAACCACGAGAGCCTTTTTTTCTTTTGTCATGTCAAACAGTGTCTTCCTGAGAATTAAGCTCTTCTCTAAAGTCTTCACTTGTAGAAGATCAACTAGCCTAGAACAACTATATCCTATGCCAAGCATGATCGAGGAGCTACTTCATTTTCTACTTTTCATTCATCCATTCTCTATTGCTAGTGACATCTTTTAACCCTAAGGGATCTCTTCTTGCAATTATTCGGGGTTACATTTAATCGGGCATACGCTAGATCATTCATCTCTTCACAACTAATCTAGTTCTTCTCTTTGTATGGATTTAGGAGAAATCCATTTATTAATTAATAATTTATATACAATATTTTTTTTAAGATATAAACAATGATCATTATTCTAGCTTACCCTATCAGATACACTCCAATTCCTCTCACACCTGGAGGAGCTACATATCATTGCTTGCAAATTTGTAGCGCTCATCCAGACATTGACAACCAATGCACTCTGACAGTAAATTAAAAAACAATATTAGTGAAAGTTTTCAGTAAATTAAAATAACTAACAAACTTAACTTACTAAGTATTTCAGTATACCCGGGCTAAAGTTTTCATCATTCTTTGATCTTTATCCTATTGTTCTCTAAAGAGTCCTCATACGTCTTTATACCCCTACGATTTCATTTCATTCTTATTACATTATCTCGAGCAGTAGGATAAGGATAAAAAAGACTTTTCACATGCAAGTATACCATCTATCATAGTTATCTGCAATAACTAAGGGAGTTATGCTTAAAATAGGGTTAGCTACGTTAAGGTTATATACTTTCATATACTTTCTTATTACTTAGCAACTCGTTTCGGCAGGGCATGTGCCCTCTTATGTTTTCATACAATTCTTAGTCCTTTCTATCAATGATATATGTTTATTAGAAATAATATCCTAATGTTGTAATTTATAAGATCAAAGAGAGGCAACCTCTATACTAAGTATCAGGATAGATTCAAGAACTTGTTGAGGCTTCCAAACTCAATAAATTTACAAAATACTAAAAAGAGCATTGCCTCTAAGGTGCATCCCATTACTTTTTGTAATAATGCATATCCAAGGGACGCTAAGCATATCATAATATGCATGAGATTTCGTACGTTACTTTAAAATATATCATGTTGATCATAATAAAGATCACTAGATAGTAATCAAGAATATCTAAGTACTAAACAAGGATTAAAAGTTTAGGTCTTGATCACTAAATTATTATTGTAATATAACATAAAAATCTTATTAAATGAACTAGAAAATTACTATAAACATAACTTAATAAAGCTTTCCTTTCATTATGATCTTATTATATATAATTGGTGAGTTATAGTAAAAAAATTAAACTATCATTTATTAAATAAAAAAACATGTGATTATGCATTTGGTGAATTATAATAAAAAATTCAAATAGTATAATCTATTTATTAATAAAGCATGAGGTTATGTAATTGGCAAACTATGATAAACAATTCGAATAATAGTATCCATTATTTAATAATAAAGTATGATATAATAATATCAAAGTCCTCTACCATAGTGATGTTATTACTTATTTATTTATAATTTAAATATTCAACTGATCTTACGATCCAATTAATCTTGAAGATGCTATGCTCAACTCCATACACCATCCATCAGACAAATTTGAAAATACATGTGACTACTCAATCAAAAATCAACCTCCTAACTTTTTCATAATGATCATAAAATAAGTCATCAACTTTTAACTTTACGATGGCATCAATAGTATTTATATTTCTATCAGTTTTGATTTGTAAAAGAATTGCATAATAACATTATAAAAAACAACAGAATTTTGTACCATATCTTTAATGTTTAAATTATAAAGCATACAATAGTATAGCTAATAGAAATGGCATAGATTATAAACACCCACAAGTCCATGACTAATAGTGTTATACCTCGCATCCCTTTGACAATCAGTACACGCCACAAAGCTGCGTTCTTGTGACGTGTTGAAAACAGTGAATAAACTGCACTCGAAGTCTGGAAAACAGTGACTAGAGGACAAACAATAATAAAAAAATGCAACAATAACCTAGAAACTTTCACATAATCACTAAGATTTTGATTGAATAAACTTGTTGTTCCCGTGTACTAAATCTAGGAACCATTTGAATAAAGTTGTCAAACAATGACATTTTATTCTACAGAATCAGAGACTATGCACGGAAGTATCTTAACAATTGCACGAATATGATGCAACGTCCTCGTATACTTGTATATGTACATTGTATGCCTTGGTGTACTGCATTCAGAGAATCAATCCTATACCCGAAAGGAGATGCATTCATCCATCTCTGCAACTTGGAAAAGGAATTTTCAGTATGTGGAGACTTCAACCAAGTTATTGTGTTTGTTGTTGCACTTACCAAAGTGAAAATATCTGAATTGCAATTTGTGAGGTATTTACTACTTCAAATGGCATAGATAACTAAAAACAATAGTGCAACTGAACCTAAAGATTCCAGCAAATCCAAATTCTCACTGGTTTATTTCACATAACTCCCATTCGCCCTCCCCGTCAATAAGTTTCAGTTCCATTGAATGAAATGGTAGGAGGGCAGGTCGCTGTAAAATGCATATTGACATTTAAGCAGTGAATGCTCAACCCAAATTTATATACACAATTAAAAGCCTTCCTTTCATTTGTTACCTGAGAGGATGTAATGACGGTTATTCCCATTTCATTTGCTAATTTGTAGAGATGCTCTTCAACATCAACACTAGTGGCACTGTCACAGAAAAAGGAAATAAAATATTTCATGTTCAATTCAAAGAAAATCATCCAAATTTGAACAATGTCGTTGCTTGCATACTTGGTACACTCGTCTAGGACACCATATTTAGGGTGGTGGAAAAATAAGCGAGCCTGGAAAAAATACATAAGCTAGGCATAAATGATAACAATCGACATAAAAATTTATAAACAAGGGTCAAGAAATTTACCATTCCTAGCCTCTGTTGTTCTCCTAGAGAGAGAACATCTTCCCAGTTAGCAGTAGCATCCCAACCTTCTCGTTCAAGAAGATAAACTAACCTAACATTATCTAGAATGGTTTTTAGGTGAACATCCAGAAGTCTAGTTGCCTCAGATTTTTCACCTACATATCATGAATATAAAGGATACATTACTAGATGTGAACAAAAAGTGCCCAATAATATTATTTTGCAAATATTATCCTTTACAACACAATCGTACATAAATTACAAAATTCCAATAACAAACTATTTACAGACATTACTTCCGAGCTATGGTTAATCATTTCGTGAGATTTCATATATAATAAAATTATTTTCAAGGGAAAATGTGAATAGAATTCCACACAATCAGTCAACAAGGACAGAAATAAAATTTAACATTTAAATGTTGTGCATTAACCTATTTTATAAATAATTGCAAAATTAATTATAATTAGTTGGGTCAAATACAGCTTGATTAATAATAAAATTTAACATTAATTTTGGTGGTCTATCTATAAACTTTTATAAGAACTACAATTTTATGATTAAAAAAATCTACAGTTTATTTCTCCCATAAATAATAATGTACTTCAAAAATACTATATTCCGTATATTCACATCCTAGATTAATAGTATTCATGTAATTTAGTATAACCTAAAATTTTACTATAAAAACTTCATATTAATTAAAAATAAATATTATTAGTTTCTTATGTATTCTCAAATAAAATTCTTAAATCCTTAAATTCCAGATATAATTAAACTAAAACAATCATTATCAATTCCAATTAGACAATGTGAAATTATGACATATATATTAAATGAGGAAGACCAAAGAAGACTTAATTAATAACGATAAAATCTGATAAAATTTATTTAAATATAAATGATGATATAATAGAGAATAGAATCCAATGACATAAGAGTAGTAGACCCCATCAGTGAGATAAGACTTGATTGTTGTTCTTGTTGTTGGAATCATTGTTAATATTTTAGAATTTCAACTTCAAATTTCTTAAACAATTATAGGAACTACTCTTGACATTTTAAAAAATATATATAATATGTAAATATAAATTTGTAGAAACACCGACACGGGTAGGTAGACTGCTAGGTCATAACTAGTAAGTGAATTAGTTTAAGTTAAATTGATTTAGTAACAAAAAAAGATGTTCCATCTTGATGCCAATGAAAGAGAAAAGAATATCATTTAGGTTCCTAAATTGTAATGTTTGGTGGAATCATTGTCCACCTATGTTAGCCACTCGACATAGACAATGTTTTCACTAACCCTCTCTACCCACTACAACTTCTCTTCTTCGATAAGTTCTTCTAAACACAAATTCTATTGATCATCTATCCACATGTGCATCTTCTAAATTATTTTTTATTATCATTTATAGATGTTGCACCTAATTACTAACTCCAAATTCATCTTAGTACCCTTACTCTAATAAATTTATGTAGGTTTCACGTTTTGATAGCATAATATTCTGATCCATACAATCATGATCGTGTCGGAGTTTCAACATCTAATTGCAACAATTTCAATACAAAATCATGCAATGCTGGTACAATTTTGATACTTAATTAAATTATTAATAATAGCACAATTAATTTTATTTAATAAAGGTATAACTTTTAATTAATTTTTTTATTATCATTAATTTAGTCAATAATTATTCTTTATTTATATTTATTGATTAATTTGATCATCTTAGAGTTAAAAGTGGGTGTAACTAATTAAGTTTTATTTTTGAGCTTTAGTCACATATAAGTTGTATACTTCTTTCATTTCATAATGATTTACGCTTATAATTTTTTCAACTTTTGCAAATAGAAGGCTGAAATGATCAACCAGAATGAAATCATCCCTAATTTAATATAAATTAGGGCATGCTCTGCTTCTAATTTTGCAATATTGAAACAATTCAAGATTTGAACGTTGAGAGGCTGTTATTATTAAAGATGCAATTTAATTTGAAGTGAAAGTATATTTTTTAATAAGTTATATAATTTTGTATGAAATGAATTACAAGTAGGAAAAAACTAATTTAATCAAATACAATTTTCATTTAATCAAAGCATCTTATCAAATGCTAGTTGTTCCTTGATGCTAAAACCGAAACTAAGAGAAGACACAAAGGAGAAGCTCGATATAATCTCATCAAACTTTAGTTTTCTATCACTTGCTCATATAATCTCTTTTGGTTTTTTATGACATCACAAATTTAAAAATCCGAAAAAACTCTGTCAGTACTAAATTTTATTGTATTTGAATTTTTAGATTTTAAATTTTTTAGAAAACTAATTAGCTTAAATTAAACTTGAGTTTTGAGATTAAATAGGTTTAGGATTAGCCATGGCTCAAACTTTCATATCGTGTCGAACGACACGGGCAAAATTTATCGTTCCCCCTGCCGCACGACACTGGTATTAACACTGGCACCGCAAGCCGCCACAGTGACCTCTGCGAGGTCATGAGGGCAGTGCGATCCCGCGGGCTAACCGAGGCTCTACGATCCCACAATTATTTTTTTATATTTTAAATATTTTTAATATTTAAGTTAAAATATTTATCTTAAAAATATTTTTAATTAATATATTTGATATTTAAAAAATATCAAAATTATATCGGCATAACACGATATGGTATCGAAACCATATCATTCCGATCATAAATTGAAACTTTAATATGGCTCGAAATTTTAAACCATAGGATTAGATAAAGCTCATCGAGTAATGATAATTAGAATCAAGTGGGTTCAAATAAAACTCGATTTAGATTTATTTTGATCCATTTAAAATTAGATCAAGTATATATATATAATAAATTAGTTTAAACTATTTAATTAGGTTAATTAGTATTTTTAGAAAATTAAAAATTGCACCTCCCTTTCTCCTCTCTCTAAGGTACTTCTCTCTCTAGTGCATTTTCTCCTCTGTCTCCTTCTATTTCCTTTGCATGTCATCGCTCTATATCGATGTCAATTCATCTTGTGTGCCAATGTACAAGAAACATGATAAATTTTGCTTGCGCCGACTAACAGAATTCAGCATTTCAATCCTTGCCATAAAGCATATTTAATCTAGTAAACACAACAATCACACGAAACTCATAGATTTCCTTTAAATTTTGACAACCTATGCTTCGACGAACATATCTAAAACTCTTTTACATACAAGAATTTTATGTCCAAATTTAACTAATCCACTAATTCCCCAGATTGCTTGGAATTTGGTGGAATTATAGGATAGATTCTAAGATCCATCAATAGAATTAATAGAGCAAGAATAATACGAGCATACACTAATCTAGAGAAAACTACCTAACATAGGTTAGTAATGTTGAATATCTATCTTAAGTATAGTATCAATAGAAGGAAATCATGCAAGATTGCTAGAATCAAGTGGTGGAAATTAAAGATAGGAAGCAAAACATATTTAAGCAGAGGATAGAAGTACAAGTATTAGAAGAAATACATGGTGACTCAAATATAATATGAGATAAGATGATATTAAAGTTAAAAATGACAGTCAAGAGTATACTCGGTGACTCAAACGGACGTACACCACTAAGTAAAAAATTTTGGTGGCAGAATGAGAAAATACAAGACAAAGTGAAGAAAAACTAACATCCTATAAATTATTATACTTGTACGAACAAAAAAACCAAAAAAGATGTCAAGAAAGTGATGAATGAAGTTAAAAATGAAACTTTTGAGCGCTTGCATCGAAAACCAGATATAAAAGGGGAAAAGGACATCTATAAAATAGTTAAAATGAGGGAGAGTACGACAAGAAATTTTATCCAAATAAGATACATTAAACATAAATATAATAGGGTATTAGTTAATGATGATGAAATAAAAGAGCAATGAAAGTGATATTTTCATCAATTTTTTAATAAAAATTTAAGTGACCAACTTAACTTAGGTAAGTTAAGTCAGAGGAGTATTGAAATTTAAATTTTTATTATAGAATTCAAACTTCAGAAGTAAAACAGGCTTTAAATGGAATGCAAAATAGAAAAGTAGTTGGACCCTATAGTTAAAACAAAAAAAAATAAACATGATCGGAGGGTAAGTATTCTATCCCCATATATAAAAACAAATGAGATGTATAAAATTTGTAAATTATAGAAGTATTAAACTAATGAGTCGTACCTTGAAATTTTAAAAAGAGCAATAGAAAAAAAAGACTAAGGAAGGAGACCATGGCGACATAAAATCAATTTAAATTCATGCTTAAAAATCGACAATAGATGTAAGATACCGAAAAATTTTAATATAGATACGAAAAGATTCGTCTCGCAAAGACGAACCAAACAAAACTTGTTTGGATCAAATCGGAGGTCATTTGGTCACTGAACCAAGTGAACCGAAAATAAACCGGTTCACTAGGGATTGGTTTAGTTTGGGTCCGGTTCGATTGTGGTTTGTCTGATTCAGTGGTTTGAGTTCGAGTTGGGTTCGGTTGGTTTGGGTTGGTGTGATCAATTCGGCTAGGGTTAAATTAAACAGTGAAACTCCTCGAAAACCCTCATTCGCGATTTTGGATCTGTCTGACGCCTCCTCCGTCCAAGCTTCATCTTCTTCCCCGATCTCGTTCTTCGCCGTGACCTCACCGCCGCCGTCGGTTGGTGGTCCTTCGCCTCCTACAACGTCGGCTGTTACCCTTCGCTGCTGTCGCCGGCGGTGTGCCCTGCTGAGGCGACCACCGCGGAGCCTTCAAGCGGCTGATCCCTGTCGGCGTCGAGTTTCTTCTTCGCGATTCTGAGCTCTCCTCGTCGACGCCAATCGTAGCCCTATTCCCGGTTCGACCGCCGCCGACCCTTGCTATTTCAC
>JBBMKF010442467.1:0-13523 GCA_037834155.1 Curcuma caesia
TATAATTGATATACTGCGCGACGAAAAAAACGCGACCCGTGCGCGATTCGATCCACGCCGTCTACGCCCGATCGCGATCAACAGCAGCCGTCCAAAAATCGTGATTGCACAGTGTTTCTCCTCGGACCTCCGCCGCTTCACGCCGCCCGTTCATCGTCGTCCGACCACCGATTGCCGCCGGACCAGGCCCGTTGGAACCGCAACTCGCTGGCGGTCCTGCGGGTGCCGGAGTCCGGCCTCGATTCGGCCGGAATCCGGCCGGATTCCGGAGAAATCGCCACCAGACGGTTCTCCACAGCCTCCTCTCCAACACTTCGGCCCCGAGCCGACTCCATCCATCCGGACGCAAGGTCTACCAAGTCTCATCCGAAACGGTCCCGCATGGGTTTTCTCATTTTCCAAGGGCCACTCCCGCCATCACGTAGTTATGAATGTTCTCCAGTCTCTCCTGCAACTCATCATGGCAAGGCACGTGCTTGACATGACCCTCCTCTTTAATGCAAGTCAGCAATGGGACATATCCACTGACTCTACCATACCCTCTGCCACATTCATAACAGTGATGGGACTCCGATCACGTCCATGACGTGACACAACAACTTCGACTTCTATAAAAGGTTAGCCACACGCTGAGAAAGGTACGCGTGCAATAGCAATCTCACACACTCTCTACTCTCGATTTCCTTCTCCTTCCTCAGCAGCTAACTTAAGCATCAGAGTGGTCGTGCCGGGGAAAATCCCTGGCCTTCCTGCTCACCTTTTTCTTGTTCGTAGGACCCTAGAACCCTCCTCTCTTCGCCTTCATCCAAGCTAGCCTCCACAAGGTGCTGTAGAGAGAGCTGTCGCGCATCCAGAAGCGGATTTCAACAGGAACAGGAATCAAGAGTGAAGGACTCGGGCACGCGCACTGTGGCAAGCGTTGAGGTTGTTGAAGGTAGTGAGGAGTCGGGCGTTGATATGCGTGGGCTGCCAAGATCGAGGAATGCGGTGAGGACTCGGGAGTTTGGCAATGGAAGTCGGGAGGTCGCCGCCACCACAGAGCGAGCGATGAGGGACCAGAGGAGCTAGCCAGGTCAGAGAAAGAGGTTTCCAAGCATGGTGAGTAGGATATATGAACAATTTGGAAGGAAGAATGACTTAAATTGGGTGAGTTTCAAGATATGCTCGACAACCAATATGCTTCAGTATAGTTGCGAGGTGACTTGAAGCAGTCATATCAGATTGGACTGATTCCTCCCGACACCTTATCGGATTTGGGAGGGTGTGGGCTGAGTTGCCTAAGTCGATGAAGAGAGGTGAGTGACTATATATAATATATTGTTTGTCGTAGAGTTTTGTATATAAAACTCTGGAAAATATATGGTCGAGTTATCCTTATCCTTGCCAACTAATATGAAAGCAACATAATTGAACTGAGATAGGAAGCAGCACTTGGAGTCCGAAAAAATAGAGGCAATAATAATCCGAAGTGAGAACATTTCAATGCAGACTCCGCATGCAAGCCAGGAATCCTTCTTCGAAAATCAGTCCGTTGATCCAAGACCAGAAAAATATATAATTCGGGAACTCGATATGAGGTGATAGCCCGCTGACCCAGGATCCGGGAACTATACAGCTCGGGAACCGAGAATATACAACTTAAGAGAGATTAAACCCTGTTATAAGATAATAGACCACTGATCCGGAATCAGGAAAATATATAACTCAGGGGGTTTGAATCCCGATAAGAGATAATTGCTCGCGGACCCAGGACTAGTAAAATATATGATTCATGAGAGATTGAATTCCGCTAATAGATAATATCCCATTGACTGGATCAGTTATAGTAGTGCGAACCTGCTTGAATATGTACGAGTAGATAGATAAATGTGAGCTCAGTCATGAGAGAGGTACTGACCTGAAGTCGTGTAGGGTGAAGGCGAGGTGTTAGAGCTCGATTCTGACTCTTGCGAGTATGGAAGAGGTTGATAGCTCGACCCCGGCTGTGGGGGGAGGCTGAGCCGCCTGGCTGCGCTCGACCTCAGCTGTGTGAGGGAGTCTGAGCCCTTTATGATCCTGGTTGTGCTCGACCCCAACTGAGGGGGGAGGCTGAGGCGCCTGGCTGCGCTCTACCTTTGCTGTGTGAGGGATTTAGCCTTTTATAATAGGACGGTTTCCGAAGGGAGCTCGACCCTGGCTGCAAGAACGCGGGGGAGGTTGAGCCCTGTATAATAGGACGGTTGTTGAAGGGAGCTCGACCCCGGCTGCAGGAGCGCGGGAAAGGTTGAGCCCTGTATAATAGGACGGTTGCCGAATGGAGCTTGACCCCGGCTGCAAGAGCGCAGGAGAGGTTGAGCCCTGTATAATAGGACGGTTGCCGAAGGGAGCTCGACCCCGGCTGCAGGAGCGCGGGGGAGGTTGAGCCCTGTATAATAGGACAGTTGCCGAAGGGAGCTCGACCACAGCTGCAGGAGCGCGGGGGAGGTTGAGCCCTGTATAATAGGACGATTGCCGAAGGGAGCTCGACCCCGGCTGCAAGAGCGCGGGAGAGGTTGAGCCCTGAAAAGGACATTTATCGATGGAGATAGTGGTCCGAGACCACCAAAAGGAAGCTTGACCCCAGCTATATCCGAGCGCAGGAGAGGTTGAGCCAAGGATCGATCCTTCGGCGTCAGCAGATCGACGATTGAGCTTGAAAAACTTGATGGGGTCAGTAAGTGAGTGGAATTCCACGATCGTAAGTGGGAATAAAATGGCCTGCAAGGAGCATGATTGTTAATCATACGGACAGTGCAATAGAATATTTATGAAGGGATAATAAGTCGATTGGGCTCCTATTAGTCATCTCGCAGAAACATTGAGACTTATAGAAAATTTGCTGCGCATGGGTCGGCAAAATAAGACCCGGCAATGCCGCAAATGAGTGGGATTCCGCGGTCGAGTTAATCCCTCGCCCTTATCATCGGTCGAATAGTAGGAAATCCTCCACGTGAAAGGTGAGCAATGGAGTTCACTCCCGCCCCAGGAAGGGCTTGTGGTGCTTCCCTTGAAAGTGTGGCTTCCATGCGGGATCTGAGGGATCTGCAAGGATCGTGTTGGTATCTCGAAGGGCGGAGCTGGAGCGAAGGGTTGGCTTTGTGAGGCGGCTGTAGCAGCCACCCCGTGGCAGTGGCGGTACTCTTCTTGAGTTAAAGTGATGTGAGCAGGTCCAGCAGGGTGGTCCATCAACATGTCAGAAGTTCCCACAGACGGCGCCAAAATATGTTCCAGTTGAAATCGGCTTTTGGATGCGTCACCGGACCAGTCAGCGTACAGGGATTGAGTTGGCGATGAAGCAGGAAGGAGAGAAGGGAGCAACCGACAGGGAGGGCCTCCACACCGAGGAAGGAGAAAGGATCAGCCGCCGGAAGACCTTGAAATACCATCGGAGAACAAAGGTCAGCGTGGCGCCGGGGAAACCCCGGATAGCCACTCCGATGCTCAAGTCAGCGAAGGATGAAGAGAGGAAGAAGATGAACAGTAAAAGGAAATATGTTAAGAGAGATAGAGAGAGTTCTACCCCCTTTTCGTTTATACCTGAAAAGGTTTATATAGCACCATAGAATAAGAGTTTTTCCTGTTGAAGGAAAGGACATGATATTACCTCGGGAAGACCATTTCTAACTAGTCACATCTCACTAATGCTAAGCTAATTATTCTCTTTTGATTGAATGACTATTTCTGAGAAGGTATGACCTTGATGGCCTTGAAAAGACCATTTCTGACAAGGTATGACCTTGAGAAGACCATTATTGATAAGTCATATCCAAGCTAAGACTTGATTGTCCTAAAGAAAGATCGTGAAGGGGCCCAGTGGGGGCAGAGCAAACAGAGAGTATTTGGATGAGTGGTAGAGTAGCAAAGCTGACAGAGGAGTGGCTGAGTAGCAAAGCTGACAAAGGAGTGGCTGAGGGGCAGAGCTAACCTGCCGAGGGGCTGAGTGGCAGAGCTGGGCTGCCGAGTGCTGAGAGCTGGGATGTCGAGTCCGAGTGGCAGAGCTAGGCTGCCGAGTCCAAGTGGCAGAGCTAGGCTGCCGAGTCCGAGTGGCAGAACTGGGCTACCGAGTCCAAGTGGCAGAGCTGGGCTGTCGAGTCAGAGTGGCAGAGCTGGGCTGCCGAATGGTTAAATAAGTCAGAAATTGATAGGATGCAGTCCAGTTTATCTTTTTTTGTCCAACGTGTCCTGACTCGTGACCGATCGTTATGGGTCAGGTCATAATACCGCATCAAAAATACCTAACGTGCTGACCCCATTCTAACCGCCGTAACAAATATTTAAAATAGCTTTTGGTATTCCAATTTTCAAATAGCTTATCAAAACTGTTTTTGGCGAAAGCTATTCCAAAATGTTACAGTTTGTCAAAAGTTATTTTAAAATGATGTAATTTTAATTCAAAATATATTTGAATTTAATTATAAGTGATATATTATTTTAATGTTGTTTAAAACAAGGACGACCGTCCTTTGAAAGATACGGAATAGTTTAGGATTTTTTTTTAAATCTATTTTCTGCCATTATAGTAACATGGAAACTAATTCTAAAATGAACCGGCCAATCATTCTCGAACCGGACCAAATCTAATCTGTTGGCCCACTACGATTTTGCAGATAATAAATGTCGAGATCCTTCTCTCTTTGACCCGATTACTTTATGATCTACAGAAGAATATTCGGGGTCCTTTTTAAAAAATAATTATTTATTTATCCCTTTTTTGTTTCAAATAAAATATTTTCTTCCTTGTCAATTCTCTTCCAACGGTAAGAAATTTTAATCGACCGAATTGAAAATGAATTATTTCCTATAAATAAAAGAAAATAAAAGTCAATTGATTTAATATGTAAATATTTTATTTTTTCAAAAATAAAATAAAATCATGTCTACGCGATCTTCCTCAGTAACTCGCCCGTTACATTCCATTTGCTTTTGTTGCAGTGACGATATATTGGTACACGGGAAGATACCGATACGATACGCTCGTCACGCCACAATATCGCTCCCGACATATAAAAGTGAGACATTGAAAAATGTGGGGCCCAATTGGCAAGCTGGCGATTCTGTGGTCAAGATTGGAGGTGGCGTCACGTGGGTAATCATTTCGAGTGAGGTTAGTTATTGGCTGCTTTTTGTACGTGGGCGAGGATTTGCTCGCGATTCCCTGCTCTTTATTCGTCGCCCTCTTTAAATACCTCGCGATTCGGAGGGCGGAAATGGGAGATCGATCGATTTGCTCGTTGTTGATCCGAGAGCTGCAATGTCGTCGCCGGCGAGAGGATCAAGAGGCTTTGGAGCCGGAGGGGAGCCAGCGGCGATCCATGTGCTGGCGGTGGACGACAGCTCGGTCGACCGGGCGGTCATCGCGGGGCTTCTCCGGAGCTCCAAGTACAGAGGTAGGAGACGACCGAATCCGATCCTTCAAGAACTCGCCTTCTTTTCTTCTTTCTTCTCCGCTAATTAGGGTTTCCCCCCTTTTCTTCCGCTCCTCGATCGCAGTCACGGCTGTGGACAGCGGGAAGAAAGCGCTGGAGCTATTGGGAATGGTGAGTCGATCTATTTCCATGTCCTTTCCATTCGATTCATCGATCGTTAGATGGGATTCTGATTGGAAAAAATGGGGAATTTTCTCTCTTCCACTGTTGTAGCAGGAACCAAACGTGAATATGATCATTACTGATTACTGGATGCCAGAAATGACAGGATACGAGCTGCTCAAGAGAGTCAAGGTGAGAACAACCTTTTTTTGTGATTCTGAATGCTGAACCCTAAACAAGCTTAATCCTGTCACAGGAATCCTCCAAGCTGAGGGAAATCCCTGTGGTCATAATGTCATCTGAGAATGTTCCTAATCGAATCAACAGGTATAAAAAAATCTATTATTTCAATAAAAAGATCGTCTTTTTTCATGATTTGATGATGTTCTTGCAGATGTTTGGAAGAAGGAGCAGAAGATTTCTTGCTGAAGCCTGTGAGGCCATCTGATGTATCTCGTTTGTCCAGCTGGATCAGATAGCAATCTGGGAATGGCAGAGGAGGACGAAAGATGAGTCTCCTGTCGATACAATTTTCTTCAGCTTTGCCCTCGTTTAGAAATGAGATCTATTGTTTCTTCTTTTCATGAGCAAGGAACTGTGATCATGGAGATCCTCGTCATCTTCCATGGATCTCACCTCGTGCTTTCAGATGTAAATATGCTTCAAGCAAGCATTTCAATCCAATGCCATTCCGATTCATCCCTTTGTGGGGTTCCTGTTGTTGTGTGGGATTCTGAAGGGGACAGAGGTCTTCTTGTTGCCCAATGGGTGTGTACAGAGGGGGTAGTATAAGAGTTTGAATTTCAAATGGGATGATAATGTGGAGATAAACTAGGAAGAAGATGAAGGGAGTCTTAGCACAACACAACACGATAAAATTATTACTGCGCGTGATTGAATCTCATAAACCGCTTTTCCAAGATAAGACATTCTTCTAGATTTAGGATTAGGTGGACAAAATCCTAACACTTGGATTACATATAAAACAAAATCTACACTCTTCTAGGATTATGTGGACAAAATCCGAACATTTATATAAAACAAAATGTTATTATTGGAGAATAAAGAGGGAGGGACAAAGGCCAGTTGTAAGATTTGAGGAAATCGAAGGAGATTTGGTGTACTGGAGGACTGACCAAGCTTTGCCTTGTTGGACCAGAGCTTGGGGACCTCCCTTTGGGAATCCTATGGGAATATTTAGTGGCTGGTCATCTTTGACTTCCTTTGAGACTTCGTGGCACGTTCCTTCCTTTTAAGATTTTTATTTGATTCATATCGAAGTCTAGTCTTAGTAGTTTTATCTTATATCTTTTCTCTTATAAATTCATGATAAATTTTATAGTATTCATTTTTTCTTAAGGAATCAACATTTATTTTTTAATGAATGAGAATAAGTGTTATTCTTTTATTTTTGCTATATATGACATTGCATTAATATTTTTTAAAATAATTTTTAATGATTAAAATAAAATAAATTTGCAAACCTAATAGAAGAGAGGAAGGAAAATTTAAATTAATAACTTGTTATAAGGGTATTTTTGTAATATTAACTTCTAAAAATATATAGGGAAAATGCTATTTCGTATTTTATTCAAAATTTAATTAATTTCCATTCTTTTTTTTTCGTTAAATTGCCTTCTAAAAGTCCGCAAGTTTAGCCGAATGTTTCGGATTACTATTTTTTTCCGTTATTTTTTCTTGATTTTGTTTGGTTCGAGAAGATATATAAATAATATCAGGTTAGGAATTATGATAGCTATCTGCAGTCTTTTGCCATGGAAAAAGCGGCGGAGGAAGCGCGGCGCGCGTACGACGGCTTCGTGGGGGCGATGGCAGCGGTGGTGGAGGCGAAGGCGGCGGCTTGCGGCGAGCGTACGGCCGCGACTGAAGCTGCCCTCGAGGCGCTACGGGACCGGTACCGGAGTTTCCTGTGCGCGGTGGACGCCTCAGAGGCTACGGTCGACGCCTCGAAGCAGAGGTTCACGGCGGCGATCGGCGGCTTCGTCGACGAGTCTGCCGTTGGGAGGATGCCGCCGGTGTTTGAGCGGGCGCCTCCGACCATTGACTTATTCACGAAGGACGGCCGCGTCCTCTATAATCAGAGGTCACCGAGCAGCGTCGCCGGCGACGTGGCGGTCTTCCCGCTGGTTAACGACCACGATGGAAAATCTTCAGACTGTAGATTGCATGATACCAAGGGTATCCTCCTGCTTCGCGAATTCCTTCACAGCCGCAGGGTTTAATCTAACGAATCAATGGGTTGATCCTGACCGTTCAATTTGTACCCATATTGTCCGGCACGGATGATCTCTTGCATGGACCTGTTTACTTGGAAGGAACGAAAATTAAAGAGGTGAATTGACATGATCAGTGGATTGTTCGAGTTATTCTTTTCATTATTTCACAAAGGAATTAATGTAACATTGGAGAGATTGTCAATTAATGATCAATCACACATTAGATTGATAGAATTGTCTAGTTTAGTCGGACAATTCTTGACGAATAAGAGGAACTTGATTTTTTACATAATTTTAACATAAACCAAATGTTAGATGAGAATGATCTTTTATTCAATCGATTGGTTATTCTCTCTAAGTAAACATACCAAGCATGATCTCCCTCTGCTTGTGGGTTAAGTTGGCTTTGTTCGAACGAGAATAATTATTATGAGGAAATAAAAATAAAAGGAAGTCGATAATTCAGAAGAAGTTTAGAAGAAGTTTAATCTTTTATTTATCTTAGGGAAACTATTTTCATCTTTTATGAAGTTAGGATTTTAAGATTATTTATCAATAAATATTTTCTAGTATTCTTTTTTTTAAGATAGTAAATTTTGCACTACAACATAATTAATCAGCATTAGTTTTGGAATATTCCGTTGCTATTCTGTCGCTAAAGAAGCTTAGCAACGAAATTTTTCAGTTGTTTTTTCGTTGACATCATCTTAGCGACATAATTTTAAATTTCATTAGTGACAGAAATTAAAATTTCATCACAAATATTAACAGATTCAATAATATTGTATTGAATTAATAGATTTTTAAAAGATTATTTTTTACATTCATTAAATCAACGGATTTGATAATTTCCACTACGTTAGTGTATCACAAATCACACCAACTATTAATTGCAAAATCATATTTAAAACTAGTGGAAGAGTATCAAGTCAAGCGGAGAGTATTAATCTGTATTAACTAAATATCATAATTGCTACATAATTATAACAGTTATAATTCCGTATATGTTACAATCTCGTAGTTGTACCATCTACAATTCTGTAAATATTATAATATGATGTTGACTAATATCAATCAGTATCGATTTGAGATAAAGTGTCTACGTTACCAAAGCTATGAATTATAATTATAATAATATAATATTATTAATATTGATTAAAATTAAAGTATCAGTATCAACTAACGATGAAGTGCTACTATAATTCAATTTATTAGTGTTAATTAAAGTTAAAATGTCTATATTGTAACTAATGAGCAAAAATTTAATTAAATTGAATGAACAGATTGAATTTAAAATTTTAGTTCAAAATTTTAATTTTTTAAAAAATTAATTAATTTGGTTTAGTTTTAATTTTAAAATTTTTATTCGATTAAATCAAATTAATCAAAATAAAAAAATAATCGATTAATTCATAAGTAAGTGAAACTATAAGCCCCTAACATAAATTTTCTATTATACTTAAAAATTTTAATTTTATTCAAATTACTCAATATTTTATCGGTTTGATTTATCTAATTTTTATTTAAAAATTTGATCGATTCAGTTAGTTCAAAAAAATTTGATTCGATTACATTTTAATTAAGTCGGTTCAATTTTAATCAAATATTCAATCTTAATTATAATACTTATAATTTATAATTATTATAATATAATTTATTTTATATTGATCAGAATTGAAATATTTAATTGAATAAGTAATTATTATAATAATATAAAAATAAAGATAATTTTAAAAAATAAAAAAATATATAAAAAACTCTTTTAATAATAAAAAATAAAAAGCGGCCCTTTTGACATTCCATTTTTGTAAAACATATCAATAGATGGAAAAAGATAGAAAGGGCGGAATCCATCCCACAAATCTTAACCACAAGAACGTAAACAAAACCCTAACCATCTCATCCTGGCGTCGATCGAACCGACCAAGAGTTCTGCAAATTCCCGTCGCAGGTTCGCCGCCCTCCGCCTCAGCTCTATAATTTTCAGGTCAGATTTCCAATGGCTTCACTTGTTCGATCCCTTTCAGTGCATTTCCTCTCTTCCTCCTTTCTTTTATAATGCCGAGCTGCTGTTTGCCTTTGAAATGCGTTCCTCGAGTATGGAATTGGTCTTCCGTGGCGTGTCTGTGGTAGAATTACTTGTTAGGTATGCCATTGCCCCTTTAATCCAGGGCTTTATCGTCCTGAAGATGTTCCGCAAATGGAGCGCGGAATTGGTTATTACTTATCCAGCAAAGATGCAAACTCGATGCTTTTGGTCTGAAGTTGTGACCTTTATGGGAAGACGACCTCAAATGATCCTATTTTCTTTTCTCCCGTGTGTCAATCCGATGAAATGAGTACTTCCTGTTGGCTATTGATCTTGGAAATTGATTGATTCATGGATCTCTGTCTGCTCGCCACATTTATCCTTGGAAGTGGAGTTTTCTTTAATCATGTCGTCGCCCTTGACTTTAATTGATATATTTTACTTCAAATTCCTAAGGTCTAGGCATTGGTCAGTTGTTGCTCCAAGCCTCCAACTAAATTCATCACGACCAAGTAGTTTCTGCTGTTTCCATTTTACTTTGTCATTTAGCTTGTCAACGAGCTTCAATATGATTCCAGTTACCAGCACTTGATTGTTGGTACTTGCAGATATAAGTCAGTGGCAACCTTGTGCTATTACTTATCTTGTCGGATGAAGTCTTTAAGTGTATTCAAAATTTTACTTGTAGATATTTGCTCCGTTCTAAAAAAGTTAAGTCAATTTGTATACACTGTCAGTCTAATTTTTAGTGTAATTCAGAGTTGCATAAGGATCAGAACATCAATATTTTTACAATCCATTAGACATTTGCCCCTTTTGAAATACATGTTGTTTCTTCTGTTGTGTACTGTTAATTATTGTGTAAATATCTAATTATGAAATCAATAAAATAATTACATACATTCAGTTTTTTAAAAAAATGTGTTTAAGGTCTGTCTGCTTTGATCTACCTGTTTCTTACTATTTATTAAAAAATGTATTCAAGCTCATAATGTGCTGTAGGCTTGTGTAACAAATTATGTATCATTCTTGTGTCAGCTTGAATGGTCCTTGTAGCTTTTCTAGTTAGCTACCATGTATTTTGTGTTTTAATTCAAAACATTTTTACCCTTTTATTTCAGTTAAATGATGAAAAAACCATTTGTAAATATTGTAAACTATAATAAGATATTTGAACCTAGTACTGTTAATTTTAAAATTTCAATTATTGTTTCTTCACTTTGTTAATTTCCTGTCGTTAAATCCTTTCTGAAGAAAAAATTCATATTTTTAGGATTTGCATTGTACGTTTCTGATATTATATTGTTTTCCTCCTTCACATATTCTCGCATCCTAATGTTATTCAATTCTTTCCAGCATACTAAACTTCTGATAAGGAACAATGAATGGATCGTTCAATGGGCAGATTTTGGTGGATAAGCTTGCCAGACTTAACAATTCACAGCAGAGTATAGAGAGTATCCTTGTCTATAAAATTATTTCAGATCTTTTGAGTGGTGCACATGACTGCACAAAGTGTAGGGAAGAAATATGCTGGATTTTAGAAGTAGTACTAGTTCAATTAATTTTAGACCTTTTAGGATTTATAGATGCTATATGAATTGTATTTTTAGAGTTCCCTTTTTTGCGATCTTTTTCGAATGCCTTATGATATATCGGTTCAAGATTAGTATGTCATGAAATACATTAGATGTTTATTTAGAATTTTTATCTTTTCAATGTGTTGTCCATCCTCTATTTCGCTTTGGGCCTTCTTATGTACCACTATGATGATGTAAGGATAGTCTTTCTCCCTTTCTGAAATGCCCCAGCTCTTGATTGTTTTGTCCTGGCAAACAATGTTAGTTGTTTTTAGCAATAAAACACTGATCTGGATCTATTATGCTTAACTTTGGATTAGCCTTATCACATTGGTGCATCTTCCATCGGAACAAAGCTAAGCAAGTTGTTGAAACCTGGGAGCAACAATTCTATTCCTCCCCTAGGGAACAAAGAATTTCCTTCTTGTATCTGGCCAATGATATTTTGCAGAACAGTCGGCGAAAAGGTTTAGAATTCATTAATGAATTCTGGAAAGTGCTTCCTGATGCTTTATATGATGTATTTGATAATGGAGGTGGTATTGGAAGGAAAACTGTGCAAAGATTGGTAACATAAAATTGCTTCTCTTATTTACTTGTCTTTCTATCATCATTTGGAAGTACAATTATTTGCATTTTCTTATTTACTTGTCTTTTATAATGTAATTTCTCTTTTAGTTAACAGATCCACAGTACACCCCCCCTCCCTCCAATTTGGCTATTTCTATAGCATAAAATTTAAATAAAAAACTAATCTCACAGATTCTTACTATTCTCAGGAACATTATACTAATTTACTGTGATTACTTCATGTGCAGGCTCTTATAGTTACAGTTACATTTATTACTTTGTAAGGCATAATCATGATGATGATCAGATACTGGTTCAATTTTTTGGCTGACACCCTATTTTTTTTCTTGAGTAACCCCTTGATGTAGTTTAAGCTTTTATTTACTGTTTTGTACAAGCAATATGTTGCACATTTATCTGTTGTTAACTTAAACAGTAGTTAATGAAACTAATTGTGAATATTGCATATGAAAGTCATTTTTTCATGTTGTCATAAGAACAGCTGCAAACTATATATTTTTCACTATATATTCTTCCATTTAAGGGCTAGAATACTAGTATTTGAACTGACTTCTGTCCCAAATAAGACTATTTCTGTAATGTTCTAGCAATGTTCTATGCCTCAGTGTGCATTCAAATGAGACGTTTTATTTGTCTCCAAGGAAATATATGATTTAAAATTTTCATTCTGTTAGCTTAAAAACATGTTTGTATCTAGGCTAACTAAAGTTGAGACTCCTGTCAAACATGGATATTACATAAATAGCTTGGGTTGTCATGCTTTTTTAATTCAATACATTTGGTTTTATACTATATACTCTGCTTAAAAGGAACACCCAAGGTACTTTACATATATCTCAACATATGTAGTATCTCTTTCCTCTTTTACAGTATCTCTTATATCTTGATATTTTCACTACTGGTAAGCATTAATTTTGCCATTTTTGCAGTGAGAAAGTTGCTCTTCAAGCTTTGAAGGGAAGTGATTGGCATTTGGAGGGAGCTTTTGACATGCTTTACAGCCAGCCACATATTAGAACTACCACCAATACCAGACATCTTGAAGAGCTCTATAACAGATACAAAGGCTAGTTTTTTCCTTTAGTAGTTTTTGATGTGTTATGAAAGCATCTCTACAGGCTCGTTTGCATCAATTACTATAATATTTTGTTTATAAGTCAACCACTAGTTTCTGATTCTCCAAGTAAAGCTTCATGGCATCTGTGATATGCAAGCATAAGTAGATTGCCAAAACATGCAAGTTCTTGCCATATGCTTGACCATTCTTTTCTTGTTTGTTAAGCATCTTCAGATGCCACCTGCCAGAAATATGCTCAAAATTCAAAATAATCTCTTGTTTATTTCCCACTTTATATCTAAGCTAATCTTGATGCATTCTCTAGTGTTGGACTTTGTATGGATATTTCTGCTGCTGTTGGAGGATATTCTGTTGTAATGATATTTCTGCTGCTGTTGGAGGAAAGTCTGTTGCGTTGAAACCTTTGTTATGGACCTGCTGCTGTTATGGAGCTTCTATGTTGGAAGTTGTAACTTGAATTTG
>JBBMKF010442488.1:0-13521 GCA_037834155.1 Curcuma caesia
GTTTGGGAGTGTTAATTTGTTACCCCAAATTAATTTCTTGGAATAGTTATTTTCAAATTATTATAGATTTATTTTAATAAAGGATATTTTTGTAATTTTATATATTTAACCTTCATTTCCTTTCCATTCCTCCCAAACAAGGTACCACATGTTACGTTAATGAACCTTCCCTTCCTCCCAAACAAGTAAAATATAAATACTTCCCTTCCCTTCCCTTCCCCTTCCTTCCCCTTCCTTCTCCTTCCGTTAATGAACCTTCCCTCACCCCATCCAAACAGAGTGTAAAGTTACGCGAGGGGAGAACTTGGGGAGAGCTGGCTAGGGGACTCAGGTATAAAGTCCCATGAGGTGTTCTAGAAGTCGAAATATGCGGAGAACTCGAAAAGTCGAGTCACATGAACAAGGCATTTGAGAGTCTAAGTTGATCTAGAGTGGGGTCGATATAGTTGGTGGGAGGATGTTTTACCTCTTCACATGGGATTTGATAAGAGGGAATTTGGAAGAATACATGAAGTTAATAGATCCTTATTCTTGCTTTTGAAGAGTAGGAGGGAAGAGGAGACTCGACATGAACGAGATTTTTAGATGTACATAAAAATGAAGGAATATTTTTGGAGGAGAAAGAAATCGACCACTATTTGAGATATTCGCCTTTCTTAGACATTGTGCCGCCCCCGGTAATTGTATTTATTGAAAGTTTAAATCAAATTGTCTTGATCTTCATCAAATTAAATTTGATTGAATCATAAAATAATCAATTAAATTATTTAATGTCTAGTGTTACAATCAAATATCATGGATGGTCAAGCCATCAATCAATGAACAATTTGACGTGCGAGTTCTTCGAAAATCGTTAGTGAAGAGGATGGTTAGACTGATATTGAGGAGTTTAAGTAGATTACTCTGACGCTCAAGTTAAAATTACTTGAGGTATAAAAAGTAGAACGGGAAAAAGAAGCAAGCGAGAACTTGATATCGATGGAGCCGAAAAAGAGTGTGTGTGTGAGCGTAGAATTCAAACCTTTTACAGGTACCTTCTTTAGTGTTTATATAACTATTAAAAGAGAATCTTCACGTTAGAGCCAATGAGAATATTAGATCCGACAACCATTAACTATCTCTACATCCGCTAAGTGTCATGTATTTGAAGGAGGGCATATAAGAGACCAAATTTGACAATCATATAACCACTTCTTCATTCACCCGGTGCCATATGTTTTGAAATATTCACTGTTATTGTCGGTGGGCCAACATAGGATGTGGGCTTAATTTGTGGATAAGGAAATAAGGTCGATGTGAAATGACATTGAAGATAGACGAAGTCGACGACTGAGGCCGAGACAGAAAAGATGTCTGTGACTGAGACCGAGGCAAAGATGATGTTGGGATCCGAGGTTGAGACCGGAATGTCTTGCCAAGTTGTCGAGATCGAGATGTCTTAGCCGAGTTGCCAAGACCAAGATGTCTTGCCCGAGTTGTCGAGGCTAAGATATTTTGACTGAGTGAGAGATGTTTGGCCGAGTTGCCGAGGATGAGATATCTTAACCGAGTTATCGAGACTAACATATCTTGGTCGAGTTGCCGAGGCCGAGATGTCTTGGCTGAGAGATATCTTAGAATAAGTGTATCGAGCAAGTTCGACTAGATCCGAGTCCCTTTTAGGCCGAGTTAGATTTCTTTTGGATTACATCTAATCTGTCTTGACTTTGATGATTATTGACCACACAAGACACGTGGGAGTTGTTAGTTCCGACCATATCATCTAGAAAATTTAATAGCGTGTTTAATATAGGAAAAAACTAAATTGCTTTTAGACTTCCTTTATAATAGTTATGTAAACCAACTTATTTTTTAAAAAATTATGTTCATCTACCAAATTATTATGTTCCTAATCTTCAACCTTCACATTCCTCATCAAATTGAAACGTGCAAAATTTTGTTCCCTCAAATTCTCCTTGCAAATTCTTGTTTGCTTCGTCTTGTGCTTTCGATCAGTTTGCTCATCAGTTCTTTGGGTTCGCAGCAAGGAATCGATCAATCTCTTCTACTACATTCACAGTTACTAGTGTCGTCAACAAGTTTCTGATCATGGTGATCGATGTCTTGATCTGGGACAAAGATATATGCAAACACACTTGGCTTAATTTTCTTGCATTTTAGGAGAGAGTGCATGTCTAAGAACTTTAAACGCTTTCTAAAACCAAAAGGTATACTGTTTACTTATATGAGATATATCAAAGAAGTAATAAGAGTATCACAAATCGATTTTTGAATATATTTTAATAGACCAATTCAAAGATTAGCTTATCAGAATCATATCTTTCTGGTGTAGGCAGAGCAATTCAAAGATTAGCTTTCAAGTACTTGCGTGTTACATTCCTGGGCTAATTCATTAATGTACAACACAGAGAACTCAGTTCCTTCCACATCTTTCATGGCTTAGTTAGGAGGAACTGGCATATCGAAAAACCTGTAGTAAGCTGCCTGCCTCTCTACACTACAAGTACACTGATTTACATAGTTTCTTTGCTGTTTCCTCAACAGTAGAACATCACCCTCTTCACCTTCTCTTTCAAGGCAGGTAAGGGTTTCACAGGGGTTTCATTTGTCTGGTGCATGCTTCGAGGTTGGCTTTCAGTTACCTCTGGATCCATGTAAAACCGAGCTCGAAACGCAGCTAGGTGGGCGTAATAGGCAGGTGGAACTGTTGGTAAAAGCAGGTTTTTGAGTTGATTCATTCTTGAACTTCTAAGTGATACATGAACTATGGATAGAGCCTCTTACCGATAGACACAGATCGGGTGCAACGGGCATACCTGTAATAACAAGTTGTTTGTCAGTTAAGCATATGTTATTTACACATTATGAAAGATTGAGTTTCATTTGAAGAACTATACGTGTAGCAGAGATTGTTTGTGAGGGTCTGCATTTCATCTGCTGTGAAATTGTTCTCGTCCCATAGAACATGGTAATGGGCTGGCCGACTTGTACCCTGCCAAATCAGAAACAATGTGACTTCAAAGCCATGAATGTCGTCGACTACGGTTTTGATTTTTATGGCTATAGGAACTATGTAAAACCATGCAGAACATCGGCATCATACGATATGCATAAAAACAACCAATCTATATTTTCATACTGTTTAGCTCTATTTTATGCAAGCATGAAGTGTATCGGAGTAAGTAAAAGCTTCCGAGGCACCTTACCTGTATTCCAGCATGACTGCATAGGTAGAAATCAAACTCAGCAGGATGACAGATCTTGGAGTCGACCACAGTGCCTGCAAAACAAAACATCAGTTTTCGATTTAGTCTAATCAGTGCAGTCACAATTTTGAATATTCATATTTGTAACTAGGAAAACTTATCAAAATATTCTCTCCATCGACGACAGAAAAGTACAGAGAATAGTTGTATTACCCGGCAGGATATTTCCACTCTTGTCTGTGCTGCTTCTGTCCTTGTGGTTGTTCACAAATAGTCTCGTGTGATGGCGTTTCTGAACCACCACAAAGGTTACAGGAGGCTGGTAATTTGGTTCTAAGGATGCGCATGCCTGAAAGAATCAAATGATTAGCTGTAACTTTGAGTAAATAAATACTCTGACTCGTATTAACCTTGCGAATAGCATCTAGTTCATATAACAAGACTTGATAGAACTGTCCTTCGCTAACACCATCCCTGCAGTTTTTGTTGAAGAATATATTCAGTGGTGTGAACGTATAGCAATTTGATTAATCGATACGAAACCTTATTTTAAAGTAATAAGATTGCGAAGTAGATGTACTACCTGTAGAAGATAATCCTTAAGGGTTTTTGTCCTGTTGCCTTGCGGAAAGATATTAAAAGTTCCCTGCAGTGTTGGAAACAAAAAGAGTGAATGTTCATATTCAAACTAGAGAAAAAATTTCCGAAACATAGTAAATCTCATTAACCACCAAGTAACCAATTTCCATTTTAGAATGTTAATATTGTAATCGACAACATACAAACCTGATCATCCCTCCCGTAACTAAGCCACGCTGGGGATCATGCCATGTCTTGTAAAGATCCTGAATCAGTTCCTGTCGATGAGCCTGAGCACATACTAAGCCAGCATATTTTGTGACTTCAGGCCAGTCTTGAGAGGCAACAACCTGAAATAAAAAGGAGGAAACAGAAAATTGATGAATGAAAACTAGTGTGCATACAAGAAGTAACACAGGATTGTAGTTTATTACAGCAGCAATAGATGGACTAGAATCTTCTCCTGTTTCAGGATGTGTTACATCTGCTCCAAATATAATGGTTGGTATATCGCTCACTAATGGAATTCGCCAACTTATAGCGTCTAGAAGCACAGTATTTCTTCCTCCCATCTGCAGAAAGAATACAGATAAGAGCAAGGAGTATGAAATGGCATTTAAACTTGTTTAAAGCACCATATAATAACTACTTCACGGAGCTAAATGGGACTTCAAAAGTACCTTGACATTAATTTTGAGCGAGACATTTGCAAGGTATTGTTTGCTTATTTTGAACACATGCTTTGTTAGACAGCATTGTGAGATCAACCCCAAATCAGTTTCGCATATTCGTTTAAGATCACCTATAGATGAAACATTAACATAAAACATAACTGAAAGCTCAAAAAAAAGGTGGAGACATGGATATGATATTTGAATGCTCACCGTATAAAGAACCATTATTATCAGGAAGGATAGCTACGAGAAGCTCAAGCTCTTTGCCTTTTAGTTTGTTGGTTGCTGCAGTATATACATGTCTTAGGGCCTTCCCAACTTGGTCAGGTCTTGCAGAGTGTATTGGGATAACTGGTTCGCGGTTGAATTCCTGAAGAGTCACAACATGGGAATTATGTGCATGTTCTCAAATATTTGTCAAGTAGATCATGATGAAAAATTCAGTTACAATATATTAAAAGATATTTGAATAAAGAAATAAGAAGTGAAGTGACAAATTTTACCATGCCGGATACTTGGCACATCTGTGCTAGCTCCTGACAGAAACTATGAGCTGTGTTCTCCTGAACACTACGAGAAAAATTAATGCAGGCCCAGTAGTTTACCGTACATCCATTGATCACCTTCTGCATCAGCAAAATTCAACCATCAACATATGTGCTCCAGAAGGCATGAATATTTACTCGGAAAGTTAGGGTACCCATCCACTCCTATTATGCTCTAATTGGCCAAGTTCCATTTGAATCATGATGCAACATAATTTGAAGCATAAATACATGCAGTTGACCTTGAGCCGAAAAGGCTTGATAACTTCTGTAAGGTAAAATTTAAGTACCTTATTCATCATGTTCCACTGACCAACTTGAGGTAGACACTCCTTTTCTTTCCCGGTGTCGTGGTACTTCAGCTACATGATAAATATACAACAAATTAATAAAAATGAGAAATGCAGTTATTTGTCGGGAAAAAATAGGCGCAGCAAGTTGTAACTTTTAGCTCAAAAAAGTTGCACAAGCAACATTTACCCAGGGTGCAGGTAGTACTCGGGCCTCCACTGAGGTTAGTTTGTCACTTATGTTTATTCCAAATTCCTTTGCATAGGGATCATTCCCATAAGCATTTTGGCGAACTGTCTGAGAACAAAAACACACAGCACATTGATATGAGCACTGTTTATGAGCAAGAACATTAATAAAAAAAATAAAGCCCAAAATAGTGTAATTAAGAGACCATGGTAATTTGAAATGATTCGCATATGAGAATATACTCAGAGAAGCTTGGATGCGAACAAAAAATGACTAGCTGACCAATAATCCAACTGTTGTCAGTTAAACGAAATAGAACAAACAAGAGTCACGATTCAAACATTCTAGAAACACTTACCACAATCACAGTTAATCTGCCAGACTAAATGTATTTACAGATGATGAGTCAGTGCATATTTGAGCACTAATCTTTTAATACTAAAACTAGGTTTCAAACAAACATACCTGTAAAATATCCATTTCTTGTTCTCTGGGTCTTTGGCAAGTAACTTTTAACAATGAAGTAATTTGCTTTTCATTCAACCTCTTTGTGTATCTTTGACCCTCCACTATTTTGCAAGCCTGTATACCACGCCATTAGAAATGAAATAACCCAGCAATGGTATTATTCACCAAGCTTACCTCCATTGGAAGATAATTTGCTTTCTTCTGATTCCCTACTTGGAGGCAAGGAAGATGAGCATACTGAATGGTAAATCCATACATCTCCTTGAAGTATTCAACGACAGATTTCATATTCATCTGATCATCAACTGGAAAACTGTTCAAATGTCAATTCAAAATTTTAGAAGAAAAATTGCAATTTCAGTCATGTAATAATTTCTACATTGAGATGAACACCAGAAGGAAACTAGAACAACACAAATATTGGAAGTGTACATCTACTAGAAAGACTACTTGAGTTGTATGGTTTTGCGTAACTTTTTAATGCCATTTGTTGTAAGATGTAGAAAATAATCTTTTTTTATTTGACTAATGACCGGAGACTCTTTTATTGCCAATTTAGCAATATTAAGTGGAAAATGCACATATTTAAAATACTATGAGACAATAATACTTACATAAGTTCCCTTGTAGGTTGTGATGTCAAACCAGAAACTCGATATTTTCGCCGTACATTTCCTCTGTGTGTGACCTCAACTTTAACCCCTCTCAAGGCTTTCTTGATCTGCTAAGCATTGCCAATTGTGAATCGTGATATTGATTAAAAAAATTTAACATTTTATTGGAAATCAGCAAAAACAATTAATTGTATTTGAGAAACAAGCTATGGCTGAAAAATATCTAAATTACATTTGTGAAGCATTCCAATTAATCTGCACTTGGGACTCCAATATATATATACAATAGATGGTTTAGTATTGTTTCAAACTATCAATGTGCATGATAGTAGTTTTCTTTTTTTTTTTCTTCTTTTGCACAAGTGCAAGTGATCATATCGCTTTAACTTTTGTAGGCCCAACCCCCTAACCCTAATTTAACTTTTGAAGGAGGAGTTAATCTAGGATTTATAAGTTGTAAGTTGATGGCTAATTACCCTCTTCACTAGTAATTCATATGGTTTCCTGGTTAATAATCATCATTAAGAGATCGAAAAGATGACAACCTAATCCCTTTCATGACATTGATTTCTCATAGTTCTATATTATACGTATTACGATCTTGATGAGAAAAAAAAAACTTACAGCATGTTCATGGAAATAAGAAAACAAACTAAAATGGAGAACTACTATCCAGCAGAGGCACACCTTTATCCGATCAGCATCCGACAATGGCCTAGACAAGACATCTTTGCCTAGGATCTGGGCTACAAACTCAATCACAGGAAGAGGATCGATGAAAGCAGTCGATGACATATCTGAACAATCAAAACAGATGAAATTAGGATTCCATATCATAGTCACGATAGGAAGAACAAATACACACCGATATTGAGTGAAAGTCCCATCTGAGTTGGTCTAATGCTTTGGTAGAAGCCACACCATGACTGTAAACCATCACCCAGGCGTTGTGGCTTTCGGATATCTGGGGAATAAAAGCATCTTCCCACGGAAATGTACCTAGCAGACAGAATTTTGAATGAAGACAGTGTTCAAACAGCAAAGAGGATTTACTAATGTTTGGGCAAAAATAGCACCTTTGATTCGATAATTCCCTTAGAACAATATCAAGAACTTGAAGGGCTTCTCTAGGAGTATCAGTCTGCCGTCCAGCAATGAATTGTCTCAAATGGTGAAGGTCAGCGCGGGCAACAAACTTGATGCCAACTCTATACTCCTTCACTCTTCACCACAAAATACAGTGAATTTAGAGCCTCATGTGAAGTAGCATTAATACTACGAAGAAACCATGGAAAGAGAGCAAACAGCAAGTAAACCTAGATAATCCCGTTCCCTCGTCATCCTCCACAAGATTAATGACGAACTCCTTGGAGTGGAAAGGCAAACTCCCAGCTGTATAAAGGCTTTTCCTTCCATCATATGCAGGAAGCCTCATGCCCAACTCAGTCTCCCTATACAACCGAACCATTTCTGCAATGATAGCCCTATTTGTGCTCCGCGAACTCACTTCCGGCGTGATCGTTACCTGCAAATTAGAATCCTCAGTAGAGGAATGCAGAAAAGGCAACCCCTTGCAAACTAACAAGTAGCTTCTCGATGGAAATGCATACTTACATCGTACTGATTCAAGTCCTTATCAGGCAACTCAGTGAGGAAATGGTTTGCCTTAACAATGCACCGAGTGCCCTCCTGCCCAAACCCTGGCCGCCGGCAAAAGGCGATTCCTTTGCTCGAAACGGGGGGAGAAGCGCTCTCAAATGCAGCTTCCGTCTCGAGCTTTGCTTGCCGGGCAGTTGGCTTCCCTCTTCCTCGTCGGCGCCCGGCGGTCTTGAGCTCCTGCGGCGGGACGTCGGCCTTACTCTTGTTGTTCACGCTGTTGTGGAGGGGTTTCTTGGACAGGATGTGCTTCTCGCCCTTGTGTTGGTTGGGCATCTGCCGAGTGGGCATGGCGGTGACTGCGGGGTCTTGCGCCGGCGAAGGGAGGAAGCAAGGTCTTTCTCTCTCTACATCATCCAGCATTGCTCCCCGGAGCGAATCCGCATCTATTTATTCGTCAACACTCTCTGCGAGCAGACACACAGAACAAGGGCGAGAGAAGTAATCAAGTGACAGAAGGTTTAAAGAGGTATACGATGAAGACATGGCAGTGATAGCAGTAGCAGCAGCAGCAGTAGAGACGTGAGATATGGTATAAACAGAAGCATTAATGTGGCGCGCAGAGGCGCAGATCTACAGTACGAAACGTTGAGGTGCTCAATCTGAGCAAGAGTAAAGATTGAGGAGATGCAAACAGACAGGTACGTGGACGGTAACGGTTGCCATGAATCAAACAGAAGACCATGATGAGCCACGCCATTTGACTGCTCGCTTCTGCTCCATAAGGAAACTCAGTTATCAGGCTTATCAAAGGGCCAACTGCTGCAACGCTGGAGACGGAGATCATTAACAAGCTAGTGGCGACATTAATTAATCAACAATGGTGGGAAGCAATATTATATGACAAAAGAAGGATCCACTAGGAGTAGTAGAATGGGCACACATTGGGAATGGCATAGTTGCAGAAGTAGTGGGATCCCGACATGAGAGCATTAGGAAGGGAACAGCGATCGTTTTCTTTTACTGTAAAAAAGAAATCGATGGGGATGAAGGAGATGGATATGATAATCCTGCGACGGTGTCGTCTAGTGGCGGGGATCGGATTTGGGGTGCAAAATGGCTACAAGGGAGAATGTAGAGGCGAGGACAAGCGTCGCGCTTCCCCAAAAGGCCAAGGGACAAAGCGTAGCATTCAGCAGTCGCCCAGCCCGTATTGCTGCAGCAGAGAGCTCAAGCAACGACGAAGGATGGAAAAGAGTAAATGACTCAACTCAAAGAAGGGATTTTTACTAGACTCTATAAGCTCGCGCTTTAAGGCGCACCCTGCTCGTGACCCGAACACGAGGCGCTCGGCCTGCACAGTTCAATGGATGGACTGTAGCCTGGAATCATTACAGAGTCGAATTTAATATTGGTGGGAGAAACCACCACTGCTTTCCCTGATAATGCTCGATTGCTTATTTAGCTTCTTTTGGTCTTATATGCTCTACAGAGAAAGGGGGAGGGAGCTATAAAGGGCGCATTAAAGGCGGCCGTGAGTGGCTCCTGCACGCAGTGCTCTGCTGCGCGGCCATCGAAGGTCTTGTCAAGCAATTTCTACGGCGTCGACGTCAGAGTGATGCCCCCAAAAGTGCAAATGCCACAGCCCGCACCCACCCAAGGAAACGTAAAATAAAGAGAGGGGAAGAAGTAAAAAAAACAGAAGAAGAAAGGCTTACTGATCGCGGCGAGGACGGCGAAGGTCATGATGAGGAGGAGCTGAGCCGACGACGACGGCAGGCGCACGAGAAGTCCACGCGCACACGCAATGGCGAGTGCTCGCTGTCAGAGGAAGCAAGTTCAATGTCACGCTTGCAGCAAAGCGTGGGGAAAAGGACAGTCGCGAGCAGTGAGAGTGATCATGGACGAGATTTGTTCATCCTTTTCCCGGATTTATGTCGATAGCAACAACGCGCCGCGAAAAGGTTCGTGGGCGTCTTTGTGCCTTTACGAATTCAATTTTCTCTCTCTCTCTCTTGTGTAAATTTTGAAGGCGAATCTTTGGTTCATGCTGTGCCACCCTGCCGTCAAGAAAAAGAAAAGAGAAAAGAGAAAAGGAAGAAGAAGAAAAAGCCTATTTACTCTCCGACGCCTTTATTCTTTTGAAACGCCCAAGAAAAAGAAGAGAGAGAAGCGGAGAGCTCAGTGGGCTTCAATTCCGATCAACGCCTACTGCTATCATTCATCGCCAAACTTGGGGCATGGCTTGGGCTTCTTCGGTGTGACAATGACATCTGCCATCCTGTAAAGATATGCCCCCTAATAATGAAAACACTACCACAGAGCCTGTACCAACATCTACGCTCGCCATGAACTAGCTACCAAAAGTCCATTAACGTGCCTGTTCTGGTCTTATGTCTAGCAGAGAAGATGTAGAATACTACTAGCTAGAGAAAGCAGCGAGCTTTACGACGTTATGTAAAAACTAAGGCCAAAAGTTGCAATCTTAGCCAGCAAATTAGCACAAGCAAGACCTCGAGACTAAATAAGACGGAAAGCAAACCTCTGCCTCTACCTCTGTGACCAGAAAGAGCCGCTGTTGTTGCTGCTGCCTGCTGCCGCTGCTCGTGCACTGTTGAAGATATATAAGAAGGGAAGGGAACGGATCTAAGGGAAGAAAAAGAGGCTCCTTTCGAGGCGAAAGGGTGTGCGTGCGCGCCTCTGCGCTGCCATTCTATAATCTCTTCGACTCGCTGGGTGTGATTATTTAAAAAACAGAGCCCATCACATCCGTCCGCCGACGCCAAATCTGTATCTCGCCTCCTCCTTTCTCAACACATGGACGTGGTCTTCAATTGGCGATCCGCTCTAGAGATGGACGATGGAATGGACGGGGAGATAAAGAAAGCGAGGAGGAGAGAGAAGAAGGGAAGCGGCCATACCGAGGCAGCGAGCGCAGAGAATGTCCGTCGAAAAGAGGGACGAAGACCATGCGCCAAGATAAAGCGGAGAGAAGAGGGCGGAAGGGAGAAGGAAGATAGCGATGGCAGCGAGTAGAGCGCAGGAGTTTGGCCCTCAAAAGCAGGGCAAAGCCATGGCTTCCTTTGGAGGTTGGTGACGATGCGTGCGTGCTTTTAAATAGACTTGACTCTTGAGGTATCTACTTTATTAATAATATGATAAAATTAAAAATAAAAATAAAATAAAATAAAATATTGTTTTATTATTATTATTATTATCAAAAGTAGAAAAGTTTTTGTTCTTAAAATGCAAATTTGTTAAAGGGAATTTTAATGGCGGCTATTATTTTAATTACGGTGAAATGTGATTTTGGCTACTGAATAATCTGAATTCGTCGTATCTGAAATTTTAATGAACTGTCATTTATTTTTTAGTACAAATATTGGCTTTCTATAAATAGAACTAATGTGCAAGATTCGCATTGATAATTTGCTATAATAGGCAGCCGCTTGTCGGCTGAAATATCGAAAGAAATGGTGTGTTTAATTTTCAAATTTAAATTAAATTGAAGATAGATTTTATCTAATAAATTGAAGTTATGAAGTCCTGATGTGAATTAATTAAAGTTCATTAAGTTTTTTTTATTTTTTTTCAAATTTTTAAAGAATATTTATTAGAAATCTTTATTTCACTCAAATGATATCTTACCGGAAGAATAATTATTTTTTTTAAGAAAAAAATGATATACACAAGAAATCGTCATAAAGTGTAAAGTGATTGAATAATGTAAGTGTGCCTATTTTGAGCAGTTTAAACCAAATTACCATATTAAATTATCCAAAATTAAAAAATAAAAGTATATAATGGCTGAACGTGTTCAAAGAAATACAATCAGATTACTTATTTTTCAAATTTAATCAATATCAATTTTAGCAATAATTTTGATTAAAAAATTATTATTGATTCGAAAATTTTGATTAAAAAATTATTATTGATTCAATTGAGATGAACAATCTATTGGCGAGCGGAGAGTTCGAATATATTAGCATCACTTGCCGAAGGACTAGTTGAATTGAGATTAGAATAACCTCTAGATTATTAACTTTGCAAAAAATTATACGCAGATCTTGAAATATTTGGTTCCACAGTCATACATAGAGAGATAAATCAAATACACAATAAATTCATAAGAGAGGGGGCTTACTTTCAAAATGATAAAACTCCAAGAATCAACCTTTGTCTAATTTTACAAATCTACCTCTGAACCTTTGCATAATGTTCAAAAAGAGAGTTTTAAGGGGTGAAGATGAACTTCAATGAAATCCCTCATGTATTCAAGTCAAACATTAAAGTAGTGATTAAGTGAGATAATATAAAATCACTTCAGTAAAAGATGGAATTTGTCATTTTAACGGTCTTATATGATCGATTCCACAATCATCTGTGAGAAAATAAATCAAAAAACTGTAATTGATTATTACGAGGGAGGGTATTACCTCGGTTTCGCCGAAATTAAAATAATTTAAAATTTTATATCTTCCCAACGTTGATAATATTACATTATATAAAAGAGGGAAATAATAAAAGGATGTACCCCTTTGCAATTAGTGCTATTGTTACTGTCTCATCAAATTCACCTTCGTATAAAGATAAGACTCTGAGTCTTTAGCTCTTGGACACTCTAGCAATCAAGCGTTCGGGCTCAGGCTTTGAAGTCCTTATATTTCGATTGTTCGGGTGGTTAATGGATTCTCTAGTCCTCAAGCATTCAACACTCGAATAGTCTTCAATAGGGTCCTTGAGGTTTGGCACTCGGGCGCACATACACTCAAGGGCGACTTAAGCCTCCTAGAGGCCTTAGGCGAATTTTTTTTAAAAATGATTGTTATTATTTTAAAAAAAATTCTCATTTTTTTTTATTCGAACTTGAGACTGATAATGGTGGATTTAGAATTTTTTTAAAATAAATTAAAATATTAAGTTTAAAAATAAATTTTTAAATAAAATTAAATTTTCTAACTTTTTGAGATTGAAAATTATTAATTAAATATTTAAAATTCGACAAATGACCTGTAAAATTTGAAACAAGAATTATTAGGTTATTAGATGGAATTGAAATACTTGGTAGCTTTTTTATCTTAATTCTGATCGTTTCTCTCCTTGCACCCCTTATAATGACCTCAGAAATGTCTTGAGGAGAGAAAACAAGCTATCAAACGAATAAACTGTTTGAAGTTAGGTAAAATAAGTTATTAGGTTAATAAGGAAGAAGAGAAATATAAAGAAATTAATAAATTAAAGTTTTAAGAATTGAGAAATATTAAATATATTAGAATTATGCTAAAATTTTTATGAAATCCAATGACCATGTCAAATCTCTACAAAATTCAATAAAAATATTTTAATAATTTTTTATTTT